>JANKHO010000044.1:0-55601 GCA_027627235.1 Agrocybe chaxingu | reverse complement strand
ACACCCCTATCACGCCTTTTTGACCGCACATAAAGTCGGTTCCCACACCAGTGAACACTACTGTGGGAACCGGTTTTATGGGCAGCCAAAAAGGCGTCGGCGGCTGCACAACCATTATAACTAATTTCTTGAGTGACCATAAATAAATGATAAAAAGTACCTTTTTATGCACAGAAAATGAGCAAAAATGGAAAGTTTTGTCAGAGCTTTTACGTCGACATAAGTGATGAATTCATGGCTGACATGTGCCCACCGTAAAAGGGGCAAGAAGCTTACACCTATGGTATATTTTCGGAAGGACAAGAAATTTGGTTTTTTTTTTGGTTACATAAAGGACAATAAAGCTTAACAATTAGCGCGACCAAATGTTTCCCATAAAGTGCTTCGGGGAAAAGCCTAAAGGTACTTTTTATCATTTATTTATGGACCCTCAAGAAATAATCATAATGTTTGTGCAGCCGCCGACGCCTTTTTCAAGTTTTTGGCTGCCCATAAACCCGGTTCCCACAGTAGTGTAACGTGCTTTAAACGTGTAGGTTCTCGCCTTCGCTTGATGGTCGACACTGCCTGCCAATATCTACTCCCTTTACATTGAAACTCGTCTAGAAGCATATGTCACAAAGTCGTTTCTCCACTGTTGACGGTGTCTTCGCTGGAACATGAACTGTCGGCATCCCCTACCTACTCATCCGGAATTTTCAGTTCTTGAGTGTTCTGGGTATCGAGAATACAGGATAGAGAACCGCAAAAAGGGAACCAAGCATGCTGGAAAGTCCCAAAATTTCGGATTCACCCTCTGCTGCACATCTGTTTTGGCACTTTTCGCTGCAATTTGTTGGCGGACGGTAAGGTTTCAATTGCCTTGCAGCTCTTCATTTTCTGACAGTCAAGAAGATGCCAAAGAAGTGGTGCTACACAATGCTGTCTCTTTCTATTCTTTCCATTCTGCGCTCCTATGTCTTCCGAGTTATCTATGGTACGTCGCTCTATGTCTCCTTCCACGTGTCTTGGTGCTCAACAACCGACAGAATCAGTTGTTATCTTACCACCCCATGGTCTACAGCTCGAGACCCATCGAGGATTCTCCACGGGTTGGCCAATATTCAGCAAGAGGAGCTTCATTCCCTCAGGAAATCTTGATACGGTTGTAATAAACGAGGGTCTGAGAGGCTGGAATGTCCTCTTTTACCTGGTAGCAATTAAGTGTACAGACTTCAAAGAACCTATTCTCGAAGTCGCGTTCCATGTAAGGCCATCATTCTGTTGTCATATTTCCCGTAATGATGGGTTCGCGATATTTTCAGGATCTACTTCCCTCTCATCCTATTCTGCTCCAAGTTTTTGAGGGCATATACGAACTCCTATTGTCCAATCCAGCAGTACATGAAAGACGCTAATATACCATATTAATGTCATATATACAGTCCCTGTCCGCGAGGTGTGAAATTATTTCCGTATGGAAAAGCCATTGGGGGCATCTTCACTTTCGTAGGCGCTGAGGAGGTCATCGTACCCCTCATCATCGCCTTCATCAGCTGCACTTTCTCTTCGACTTCGAGGTACTTCCCTGCTCTCTGATGATACCTTCCGGGTGCGATGCCCACTGGAAATCTTCCGTGGTCGTTCTTCAGTGAATGTATCTGCAGAGCCTTTCCGCTGCCGGTCACCTGAAGAGATTTTTCGGGAGCGTCTGGGAGATCGGCTCAGTCCGGGGAGGGAGTTCTGCTCGTCTGAATCGAAGTGGGTCGCCTTAGGGGTCGGAACCATGTCCTGCTCGTCTCCTGGCCAAGGCACGGCTAGTGTGGAAGGACTAGGACTTCTCTGGTCTGGCAAAACGTGCGACCGTTGATGGTCTTGAATTTGCAGATTGGCAGGCCGATAACGTTTGGACCTCACTCGCGCAGTTCGCATAGGAAGGTTGGTAGTCGCCATCTGGCTGTTATCCTCCACATCCTGAGCAGGGGATGCCAATTTGAATGAAGGTTTTCTG
The DNA here is from genome assembly GCA_027627235.1 of Agrocybe chaxingu. NCBI lineage: Eukaryota > Fungi > Basidiomycota > Agaricomycetes > Agaricales > Agrocybaceae > Agrocybe > Agrocybe chaxingu. The sequence goes on along the minus strand of JANKHO010000044.1, from coordinate 53,611 downwards.
GAGGTCCGTGATATTTCGTTAGATGTTGTGTCGGAAGCGTCAGAATCGTTTGCGAGGGGTACATGAATAGTGTTCGTGGGAGGGGGGTGTTGTGTTGGTTTCGTCTTACTGACAGCTGTCGAAGGATTTACATGGTTGTTTACCGAATCGGTCTCCTTCAGCGGCGACTTCGCAAGGGGCAGAGGAGGGGGACTGTGAATATCGGAAGATACAGACGAGGCTCGTGACGGAGGACGGGAATGAAAGCGGAAGTTTGGTGCCATTGGTGAAACTGATCGTCGATTCAAGGCGACCACGCGGCTGGCGGGCGCTGAATCAGACTCCCAATCCAACCGAGCTGATTTTGGCACTCGAGCAAAGACATCTGCTGGCGAGAGAGAAGAGATAGAGGATTGAGAATCTCTGTGGAAATTGTGACGTTTGTCCCTCATCACATGAGCCCATTCATCGGTGTCTGGAGTTGACAGGAGAGAGCCTGACGGGTGATGTCCACTGGACTTCCGCCCGCCAGAGACGATGGATGTTGCGGAATTGAGCAGAAGCGGCCTTGGAGCTGATCGCGGGGTCGACGGAGGTGGAGAACGTGTTTTCGAAAGCAGGGCTTTCGTCTTATCTAGGAACCCTGCACTGTCAGGAGAGGATTGCGGATGGCTATGCAGCTTGTCTGGCAGAGGGGGAGGGGGAGAAAGCAATGTTGGGGATTCTGTAAAGGATATTGATCCTCGTCTACGACCGTAATCTGGTAGATGTGGAAGAGATTTATCACCGTCTTCAGGCAAATTCGCAGGGCTTGGGGCAGGCGAGTAAGCTGCGCTCCAGGAGCCCAGCAGTCCTCGTGCCCGCAGATTGGTGCTGACTTTTGATATTGTTGCAACGGCGTCAGAATCCTTGAGCTTTTCCGCATAGCCCCATACACCAGTGGGTGTATGTGCTGGAGGAGTCTGGCCATCTTTGCTGGGAGTGGGAGGAGGAAGGGTAGATGGCTCGGGTAAAGGTGAAGATAATGGCGTTGTTGACCGAGAGGTTGACGGAGTGTCGTCCATAGCGCTTTGGTTCGTGATCCCTCTCCAAACGGTGTTTGTTAGTTGAGCAGCAAAGCCGGGCTGATGACCTGACGCTGTGCTCTCTGTGCTCGCTGGATGACCATTGGTAGGCTTATTGGATAAGTCGGAAGGTTCTGCAGGCGGTTGCTGATATGTAAAACCTTTCCATACGTTTGCCTTCAACCGGGCACCGAGGGTAAGTGACGGTTGCTGCACTGCAGTTGATTCTTGCTCGCGACGATGGGCCAGTTCGGCGGCGGTTTGTAGTATGCGTTCAACGCCCCCTATGTAGCGGAGATCGTATGACTGAAGGAATGATAAGGTCTCAATAAAAGTCTCTTGAGAGTAGCCTGTTGGTGATGTCACTTCGACTTCGCCAGTCCACAAACTCCTGCTTCCTTGATTGACCCTGGCCAATCTATCGTAAGTTTTATGTCGTCAGTTACATAGGGCTTGATAAAATGGTATTTACACACCGGGACATATGGTTTTTGGCACGGAGGAGCATGCTCGTACAGATATCAAGGAGATATTCCAGCTTCGGGTTAGTGTCTCTTTCCCTGCTTTGACAAGAGAACAGCGCATCCCAGACCAATATCAACGGTGGTAGAGGAATGGTGTGGGCAAGGAGTGGCATCAACCACCGGCTACGAGAAAGAGGTCAACACAGGCAGAAAAGGCCAACGACAAAAAGGCTAACTAGGAGAAATGAGGTACCCCAGGATCCAACCCTCTCGTTTGCTGTTTGAATGCTTAGTACCGTGACCGGGTGAGGACGAGCAAGCTTACCAGATCAGTGAACAGGTCGTAATCCGCCCATGCGAGCCGTTGGCTGAACTTCTTCATCCAGACACTGCCACCATCGTCTTCCAATCCTGTCATCTCCGCAACCACTGCCTCCAACAGCCAAAAAGTATCTGCTTCCACATGTGCGAGTTCATCCATTTCGATTTCTTGTATACATGTTGTATACAGCGGGACCAAGAGTGAAGCCGTATGTGACGACAGGCTGCCTGGATTAATGGCGTTATGAAGATACAGTAGTCGCAACAGAACAGCACAATGTTTTGTATGTGCATTCCCAAAGATGCACTTTCGAGATGGGAGAAGCGTCTTTGGCAACGGTGAGTTGTCTGTCAGTCCGGAGTCAAAAGAGCTCAACGAGATGGCGGGGGTTTCATTGACATCGGGCTCAAGACGGATCTCTGGGGTTGGGGAAGGCTGGCGCGATTCCTTATCTCTCTCTCGTAATGCAGTAAGCCGTAATTCGAGAGCCTGAGCATGAGGTATCCGGATCTCTTCAGGTGCGTCAGGGCCGAGTGGGCATGTACTAAACGTCTCTGGTTCTTCCTCGAGAAGAGAGAATATGTCTCGTGGGAGGCCAGACAGGTCCTTATATACGTTGAGAAGCTTGTCGTCCAATACAGGCGATGGTGCAGGAGATGAAAAAGGTTCAAGGAGCCGTTTCACAAGTTCCTGCGCATTGTTAAAATCAAGAGGTCGAACTTTTCCCAACAAATAGGTGCTCACATAATAGGCATCTCGTTGTTTCGTTATTTCCACCCTCCATTTCGCTTTGTTTTTTGGCAAAATCGCAAAAAATAGCCTGACCCTCAAGTCAGAAAATGCCATAGAGTGTTCACAATGCTGTACGCACTTCCAAACCCTAGGACGGAGCCACACAGGTTCATCAGGTATTCCTGTCTTCCAATGAGTTTATGTCAAGGCATTGAGCATATCTACGCACCTCGCACACAGAGTCTCCGCAAAAGAGCCAAATCGACTTCGGGAGCTGCCTCCGGATCCAACAACTCTGACAGAGTGTTAACGCTTCAAAGTTGTCTTGTGAATTGAGATCCCCACAAAAAAAAAATGGCGCGTACATGTCCTGTCGTTGGGGTTCTGGAGTCCAGGCGACACGATAGGAATTGGCTATGTGGTACAGGAAACCGTCCAACTGGAACGCCGATGGTATAGGTGTCGAAAGGGCCTTCAAAACACGCCTCGAAACGTGTTGATCACGGTTTCCCATCGCAGATCGCGTAAAGTCCGTTCCTAGGCTCTGGGCAAGATATGTTCGAACAATGTCAAGGTCTGGCGCAAGAGGATCGCAGCGTCAGCACTTCGACAGGTCTCAGGAGAAAGTTGGGGCAGAGAACCTTTCGAGTGTACACGAGGTGAAGCAAAAATGATCGTTGAAGCAGCTTCCACCACTGCAGGGCTCGGCGCAACTCTAACATAGCATACATAGCAATGAAGTTCTCACTGAAAGTGTCCAAAGGTTCAAACGACGCACCCTGATTCCAATTCGTGGAAGTGCTCCAAGAGAATGCCTAACTGCATCTCCACTTCGTCAAGAAGATCCCCAAATGCTTCATCCTGAATCAACTTCTCGGCCTTTTCGCGGGCAAGAGGGACGTTATTCCGCTGGATTAGAGTCGCGATGTCCGTCCGAGTGATGTTCGCCTTTGAGTCGTTCTTCGCTTGCAGCTGGCCGAGACGCTGGCTCGTAAGGCGGAGCTGGGACTAAGGCTTCGTTAACCTCCTGTGTATGTTTTTTTTTGGCTGAAGCTGAACTGACCTTGACAGCGGATGGATCCCAGTTCATTATATGGCGCCAAGGAGTAATAGGAGAGTTACAGAAGAATTAAGGACCAGCGGGGGCTGTGGGGGGAGACTGAAGTCGTTACTGAGCGGAATGAAATGACGTCCCACACTGAGGAGCTGATGGGGGTCAGTGCTCAACTGCCTTCGAGCGGTTGAGCCATAAGTACGCCGCTAATAGCCAAAATCCTTGATGGACACGTGGGAAAGGAAATCGCGGGTCCTTTCTCGATTTGGGAGGTCATTTTGGAAGAAGCTCCGCGGCTTCGGGCCACCGTAAGCTGTTCAACGCAACGCTTAAATGGCTCCTATATGCCCTGAAAACAATAGGTATACTACTTACATGGTCTACGTAATGCTACAGTATCGATAATTATACACGCTATAAGTATTCAAGAGTAGGGCTGCGCGCCGCTTATGGATGATGTGCACTAGAGTACTACAGTCGGAGTGTGGTGAAATCATCACGCACTGCCCCTTCCTCGGCCGGATTCCACCGCTGAGAGGCACCTGGACTGCCTGGCGGATCCTGCGTGAAGGCGGTATGCAGAGGGTGCCTTGGGAGATCAGATGGCATAGCCATAGCTCACTTGAGAGTGAAAGCTGTTGTAGACAGAGCTCTTTTGTTTTTCTACGTCGTCTGCGGTAGATGCCTCCGCGGGCTTTGGTAGACGATGCACGAGGAAGGCGAGGCCAGACGCATAGCCGACAACTATTTTTGTTACCAAGGTCAACAGCAGCAGAGACCAAGCGACGAGAAACGCACTTAGGACTGGAACAAACCAGCTACACACGTTGATAAACAGAATTATAAGGTTGCAGATCGCAACTTCATCAGGGACTGTTGTTTAAACAGTTAAAAGCGATAGGGATATCGTCCAGGATCAGAATGCTATGCTTAGACTTACCGGATGATGAACATTGAAATGAGGGTGTCTTGAACGCAAAAACCCCTGCAATCCCACAATGGGCGGCGAACAAGAATAGAAAGCGAGCAGCATCCAGCCATGCCCGGAATGGTTGGATTAGTCTAACAGTATTCAACGACGCGTCATAATCAATAAAATCAACTGACTCACAGTACTGGAAGAATAATGACCGTTATCGTGTCAATGAGAAGCATAATAACCACGAGAGGGCCTGTGGCCGAGGTCAATCCCGGAAGGAGGGGAAGTAGCTTCACACTCACGCTCAGCGCGATCCAAGAGATCCCATTTTGAGAAGACAATAAGGCACAGCAATATTATCCAGAGAAAGCACAGTGATATTATAACCGCTGTAGTCAAACCGGGGTGAGGAATACGCGAGACCACGATTGAGCGGCACGACGTACAGAAGGAGATGGTCCGTATCCGAAGGAAGCGAGATGGCGGTGGAATCGCCTGTGGTGGGCTGTGGCGATCCGAAGGGACAGTACCAAGAGTTGAGGACGTGGCAGACATGACTATCGTTCGGATCGTGAAGAATACAGTGAAGGAAGACGAGTCAGTGTCTGCCAGAGACGCAAAGGGTTGGGATAGAGGGAGGGGAGGGAGAAAGAGACGTTCAGATAGCGTGAAGGAGCATTGACCTAGAAACAGGGATGTGCTGGAAGGCAGTTGCGTACCCACACGAGGCGGGAACAAAAGGCTCGAATGGCATTGTGGCACAGTTCGTGTTATTGTGGCCTATTTGCACACAAAATTTCCTTTCCTGGATAACAACTTTCCCATTTGGATTATTTTCGGAGCCTTTTCTTGGCTGCCTTGGTTTCTTGCTCGAACCGGCTCCTCTTCTTCCCCCGCACCGTGCCCTCCCTATCATCGGTCTCCAGCTCGTCGCGCTTCCTCGATCCTGTTCTACTTCTCTCGAACGCGTCAGTTTTTTTGCCTCTTTTTCTCAGCTCCTCATAACCATCACCCTGGCTACGCCCTCCCCTCACCCTGCTCACGCTGCGTAGCACCTCGTCAAATTCATCCTCGAGGCCACCAGCTCTTCTTCTGCGACCATTAGAAGACCCACCGAGGTCGCCACCCAACGCCAAATCCTCTTCGTCCCTTGCTCGTCGTTTGGCATCGCTCTTCTTCATCACGAGTCGCGTAAAATTGTCCTCCTCGAAGTCCTTTATCCGCTGAAGATATTTCGCTCGACCGGAAGCCAGGGCAGGTGCCCCGCCCAGGCCGGAGGTTGATTCGATAAAAGGATGAGAAGGATCCGCAGCGAGTGTTGCAAGTGCGGAGGGGGTCGGTGCGAGATTTCGTCTCTGTTGGTTCTTTGATTTCTCTACGTAAGGCACCGGTGCCAGTCGGGGAGGTCGGTAAATCATGTCGTCCTGTGTATGAGTGTCAATCTCCGCGTCTTTAGATGCCGATGATTCTTGTGGCTCGTTGGATCCCGTTTGCACGAGGGACATAGGGTTGGGCTTGAAGGAGAGAGGATCTAGAATAATACGCTGTCAATAAAGCGTTCAGTCCTACCTAGGGGAGAATCTTACCGTCTGCACTTTGTGTGGGCTCGTTGGCGGCTCGCACCAACTTATCAATTTGGTATCGCATTTTGCTTTCCAGTGCATCGATTTTCTCGAGCACGATGCGATTTTCGATCATCGAATCCACCAAATCCCCGGCATGGCTCCCACGACTGCCTCTATTTTTTGCGCTGAACGGTTGCGATGGTGAAGAGCGTTCGCTCAGAGAATCTCCAAGGACACGACGAGAAGAGACCAATACGAGCGATCGCAGGTAGGACAGAAGGACATGATGCTTCAATGAAAGAAGAGATATGCCATCTTTCATGTCTAGATGTTGCTGACTGCTTACCACTAATCAGCGGCTGCCAGGCAAACGGGAGGCTTGATGACTGACTTTTGCTTGATGGATTGGAGAGATGCACGGGCGGCCGAGAGGCTATTCGTCATGGTCTCTAGGACTTCATGAAATTCATCGTACTGGTCCATGACTATATGAAAATCATGAGTACGATCATCAAAACAAGAACGGGAGAAAAAGAAAGTTCAGTTAACGGGATTCTAAGCCGCCGCTCATTGAGCGTAATGCATGACATCAAATGCTGTCAGAGCCCAGTGCGTTTCCTCATGCGTGTGCAAAACCGTAACTCTTACTTACCTCTGCTCAGAAGGTGTTGGATGTAACTGGCTGGAATATTTTTCAGGTGGTGTGACGGTGCGTGGGAGGACCTTTTGGTCACGTGTATGTATTCCACACACGCGGGACCCCTCAGGCTTAGATCCCTCCTCTGAGCGATTCGATCGTTCTTTCTTGCGCGCATACTCCCTTCTCCTGTATAATATATATCCGATCAGCGTTGTTCCATCTAATCCACCTCAGGCCTACACTTCGCCATGGCGTCTAATTATGCAAAGGAAAAGGCGAAACGAATGGCGGAGAATTTCCTCGCCAAGCTGGTTGATTCGTTCGACTCCCAGGTATGATTCTGCTCCTCCTCGCTCCAGAAGTGCCTCCTTACTTCCCTCTAGAAAGAAGACAAGCCTCCCAAGCCTCCCCCTAAGCCTTCTCCGGAGGCAACCTCTTCTAGCTCATCTAACCATGCAGCCTCAGCACAACATGACATATCCTCTGTATTCAACAACCTGTTAATTTCTAACCAGCCAAACTCTCCATCTCTAAATCCCCATTTCGTTGGTGGCTTCAATCCTGGCTACCCTGCGATCCCTAATGCTTATGCCCCGGCTGCCCCAAGCTCAACTGGTACCCATCCTTCCTCTTCAGCTCCTAACCTCGTGAGGCCTGTGGCGATGCCAACTCCTTTTGTCGAATTCCCTGGGCAGCAATCGTTGACGATGCAGATGGCACTTCTCCCGCCTGGTGCCCCAACTCCTGCTGCTCGTCCGCATTCCAACCCTGTAATTTCCTCATCTGAGCCACCGCTATCTCCATCTTCCAAGCCTCCCAAGCCCTCTCCAGTGAAGCCTGCATCATCGAAGACAAGCAAAGAAGATTCCATTAGTGCCCCCTCCGCACCCGGTAGACCTGGTCAAGGACAGTGTGCGGGTGTTACAAAGGCAGGGAAGCGGTGTACGCGAATGGTCAAGCTTCGACCTGCTCTCGCGTCTCTGGATTCTGATGACTCCGGCACCATGCCTCGTTTTTGCCATCAGCACTCCAAAGAGCTGCTCGGACCGTCCGGTTTCTACGCGCGTAAGAACGGAGAATGGGTAGAATTCGACGGTATGTGCAACCACATTGTTAATTCCGGCGACTGAGATGTATATTATCTGCAGCCTGGATCCCCTCGTACTTGCAACTGGAAACACGAGTCTCGTTGCGAGTCGAGATGGAGAGATCCAGGTCTTCCTCGGATGTGCATGGGTACATTTACACATTTGAGATTCGAGGTAAACCAAAAATTCTTTGCTCATGACCGTTGCGTGTAACTATTCCCCCCCCCCGAAGAAACAACGGAGACGGATACGATCAAACTGAAGGTTGGTCGAGCCGTCAACCTCGTAAAGCGGATCGACCAGTGGGGGAAACAGTGTGGCTCGAAAGAACAAGTCTTACGTGGGTTCTACCCAGGATCCGTCGAGCCAGATGAAGATGGAGGTGAAGGTAGTCTAATGAAAGGTAGAGTCAAGGCAGGAGAAAAGGCAGCATGGTGTCATCGACTAGGTGCGTCTCTGCATCGACTTAAATAACCTGTCTGATGCAGTATCAGAGCGCCTTATTCATATCGAACTCGCCGATTTGGTGTCCACGTACATCTACCTTGACCCTGCTTGGCCCAATATCGATGAGGCAGCGTCTACTTCAGCCGGAGAGACGGCAAACAATTCCAAAGACTCCAACACCCCCAGGACCTGCCCAGACTGTGGCAGCATGCACAAGGAGATATTTGAATTCCAACGCTGGAAACGAGGAAAGAACAAAGATAAAGAGTGGGAGAATTTGGTCAAACCTGTCGTGGAGCGCTGGGGCAAGTTTGTCGAATTGTACGTATGATTCTTGGATAGGCTGTATATTTTTATCTTGCAGGACTTCACCAGGACCTTCGAAGTACCACATTATTGTATACATTTGCCAGTTGCTATCGATACATGCTGTCTGTCAGTTATCTACACCGTCCGAGCAATGTCTGCCTAACATCGTATGTTATCGGGGACAAGGCATGCCCAATTTGACGGAGTAAGTGGAAAGGGACCAAGTTCTTGTTGTTCTTAAGTAGCCACGTGACTCACCCGCAACAATGGAATCCTTTCCACTAAGCACTTACCTCCCATTGTTCGCACAACTGCCGCAAAATGTCATTTTCTTTGGCCTATAAAAGGCTCAACGGCCCAAGCGAAATGCAAGCTTTTTTCCACTCGTTCTATTCCAACGTTGAGCGTTCTTCCGCTTCTCATCTCCGCCGTCTTGCCTCCGAGTCGAGTGTCTCAACGCACTTCATCCGAGTCGACCCCTGTATCTAATCGAAGAAATGCGCCGCTTCGCTACCATCTCTACCCTCCTGCTTGGAATTGTGCCACCGTCCCTCAGTGCGACAATGGATGTCATAGTTGGAGGACCTGGGGTTCTTAAGTTTACCCCATCGTTTGTCGTACGTGTCGTACCTCTTATGAGACGAATGAAGCCTCATCAGAACGCCAGGCTGCCTCCTTAGGAGATGTCGTACGATTCACCTTCCAGCAAAAGAACCATACAGCTACGCAATCGACCTTTGAGAGCCCCTGCTTGCGTGCCCCTGGCGGTTTCGATTCTGGATTGTACGCGAAATTTCATTTGGTGAACGAGTGGAGGAAACTAATTCAAACCGTAGCGTACCTGTTGAAGACGGCGTGACAAATGGCTTTCCCGTCGCTGAGCTCGAGATCAGCACCACAAATCCCATCTGGGTGTATTGTCGACAAGGCAATCACTGTCAACAGGGTATGGTCTTCGCCGTTAACCCTGGAGACAGGTTTGCTGCCTTTCAAGCTGCAGCCACTGGTGGCTCAGCACCTTCTACATCAACAGCCCCTGCGTCGACAACTTCTCTAGTCCTTGCCACACCCTCTTTCACCACCTCCATTACACCATCCGCTGCCGCCGGTCTGGATCACAAAGTGATCGTTGGAGGGCCAGGAGTTCTGGCTTACAATCCCTCGAACATCACTGCTCAAGTTGGGGACACGATAACTTTTGAGTTCCGCGAGAAGAACCATACTGTTACTGCAAGTTCCTTCGACGCTCCTTGCCGCGCATTGGCGTTGACGAGTACCAGTGGGGAAGTGGGTTTCGATTCTGGGTTGTAAGCGGGGTTTCAACACTTCTCTAAGTCTACTGATGTCCGTTAGTCAACCTATTGCGGATGATGCTTTGACCTTCCCGACTTTTACGATCCAAGTCAACGATGTTCGTCTTGCCACCTGCCCTTCCAACTCTGCTCCGTACTGACATTTTTGTGCGCAGACCAAGCCTATCTGGGCATATTGCCGACAAGGAAACCATTGCGGACAAGGAATGGTCTTCTCCGCCAATGCTGACGAGTCGGGTGCAAGGGGCTTTGCCGCCTTCCGGGCATTGGCGAAGCAACTCAATGGCACGACTTCCACCACCACCAATGATGCACATGTTGCTGCTGCCCATCCCGCAATTTTGCTTGGGGCTCTCGCTTTCGTTTCAATCTTCGTGCTCTAAAATCAAACTTGGAGATTGTTTACAGCCTTTACGACGCATTTTGTTCACGACTCTCATGATTCATTTTGTAGCATATGCTAGACAATAAGTCGCTGTAGCGTTATTTAATACTTGTGTTGTTGCAATACTTTAGTTGTCTGGCTTTACTTTAGGCTAAGTATATGCTTTTATTGTACCGAGGATGTATTGTTGTATTGATGTATTCGATCCACAATTTGATCCGAGTCAATTTGTTACGTGTGATCTCCTCAATCTTATCAACTAGAGATGTAAGTGCAAATCGAGCTTGCTCAGATCGCATGCAAAACTACTTACCTCATATCGCTACGTCCTTCGAGCCCTCTTCGCTTCTTGTTAAATCGATCTTTGGTACACCATGGAGCCTGTCTCACCGCCCAATGCTCAGCCCGGGGTCCAACCCAATGATGAAGAGGCTAAGCGGGCCCACGAGGAACAAATGAAGCGAGATCTCCTCGCTACTGTCCTCGATACAGGAGCCAGGGAACGCTGTACGTGCGAGAATAGCCAGATCGCCTCCGCAGAAGCTTTCTGGAGAACTCAGATTTACAAATGGTTCAACTAAACGAGGTTCTTTCTAGTATCACGGATTGCCCTCGTCAGCCCAGAGAGATCGAAGGAGATTGAGACGATTCTACTTAGAATGGCACAGTCGGGACAACTTCGAGGGCGTATAAGCGAAGAACAGCTCATCGACTTGCTCGATCAAGTAAGTTTTCTAACCCTTTCTTCTATTCTTGACTATAAACGTGGGTCACTCGACGAGATGGAGGAAGCGCAAGGAAGGGTGAACCCCAAAAAGCCTACCATTGTGGTATACATTCCCCATGCTATTTTACTCATAATAAGACCTGATTGTCCATTAGTACCACCGGCGGAAGGGCCTCGATGACGACTTCGACATATAGCCACACATTCTCCACCAGCTACATTTATGATATCCATTTCTCAATAAATACAGGAAGTACATGGATCAATATCGGTTTTGAAACCTTGGAGGATGCGAACGAGTGGCCTGAGTGAAAGGATAGGTTGATACTGGAAGTGCTGCTGGAGGATCAGTGGGTTCACTAGGCAGTGCAGGAGGTTTGAAACCCTTCGAAGCGTCGTCAGGATCACTAGTCAAAGGACACTGTTCCATACGCACATACTGTCGCCCTTCTTTGTATATTTCCTCCAACTTTTGGTCAAATATGCCCTCAGTTTCGAATTCGTTATACGCATCGTAAAGTCGAAGTGCCGACCGAGCGTCCTCAATTGAATCATGGGTGTCTGTCTGGATATGCTCTCCCAAGATGTACCAAGAGAGGAATCTAAGCGACAAGCGACGCTGACGAGCTTTTATAAAATATAGGTCAACCGTATCGATGACTTGGTCGGGGGGAACAAATATGTCTAAGACATAATTAGTTAGCAGCTGGGCACAACCCGAGAAACCTACTGATGATGCGAAAGTCTTTGGATAAGCCATGCCCAATAAAGATACAGCCACTGTCAACCAGGCAGCGCAGCTTCTTGTATACCAGCTTCAGAGGGGTCAAGGTATACGGAGATAGGGAGGGATCCAGGTCGCCAACTGAAAGACGAGAGGTCAAAAAGAAGGACACCGGAAGACAGAGGTGCTTACATTTAATTCCAGAGAACTCTGTTAGATAATCGACGATAATCTCGCTGGTGTGGATGTGGTCGTCGATGAAAGGCATCCCTGCATGAGGGCCTGCGCCACGCAAAACAGACACACGGGCCAGGCTGAGCCTCGCTGGTCTTAAGACCTTTTTCGCCCCATCCGAACGGAATTCCGTCTCTTCCTGCAATGATATAAGTAAGCCAATGCAGACAGATCCACCTCGTCACACCTGCTGCATGGAAACGAATTCGGCATCGATAGCAACGAGGGATCCGGGTTTCGGTAATTCATCGACGTCCAGTAGTCTATGCTTGATGAGGGCACTGTCACGATTTCTGGGACGTAGTGAGACTTTTTTTTTTAAAAAAAAAAAAAGAAAATTGGTGCATACGATGAGATGGAAGTGTCTCTACTGAGAATGGATTGATCTAGATCAGATAGTAGACCACTAAAATCCAGCATGTCATGCATGTCGGGTCGCTCTAGGTAGATGACAGCTGGAACCTGGCGGGACGAGAGGATAAAAAAGATGAGAAAATAGATGTGCCAAACCGGTAGGTACGGACCTTCCACCTATCCGGAAAACCCAAAGCCTCATCTTGGGATATATTGGTAACAACGAAGTCATTGAATAAAAACCAGGGGCTAGATCCATCGTCACGGTCTGCCCCTGGAACTACATAAAGATGAAGAATGAAGACAAAAAATGAGCCTAATAACTGAAATACCTTTGATTATAGCGACCAGATGAGATTTTCTATCCTTTCCGGTAATCTTTACTACGAGGGCCTAATCGATTAAGCCGGCTTGTTGAAACGAGAGGATGAGGAAGGACTGTACCCTAACATCATATGCAATCTCCTCCGGATCATCAGTGCCGTCTAATTCACCACGAAGAGAAATTCGAGGCAGGAGAAACGTAGACGTTCGCCAGTCTTGCCAGAAGCTGAAGCTCTCGTCGCTGTAGACGGAGGCATTCACAGCCAAAATGGGGGGTAATTGCTGAGACGAAATCGCCCGACGAGATATGAGAGTGGAGAAATGTTTGCACATTTGACAAGTCGCTTTGTGGGTGATTTGCCGGAAGAGCGAGCTTCTCAATACGCCCGCGAAGTCAAGTGAAGTAGCTTCTGCTCCTGTAGGCTGGTTTCTGTCAGTTTCTTTGGAGAGAGAAACCGAATTAGGACCACACTTTCGAGGGATAAATCATGTCAACAACATGTGATAGGTTGGTTTTCTCTCTCGCCCTTCTGCAGTTTGTGCATGTTACGACACTTTTGCCGGTGATCCCTAGTAGTTGCGTTATCGGAGGAGGGAGCGGAATATTCGGCCGCAAATGCAAGCTTTTCAGTAGCAGAGGGCTGTCTGAGGCCCAGCTCCGTTCCGTGGTCAAATGATCGATGAGGAAACGATGAAACGTCTGTATCTTCTGAGCATAATCTGTTTCTGCGCTCTCTCGACCGTAGTCGATGATTTCAATGGCGTGAATCCCTATTCTTGTTTAACTTGGAGACAGCTTGCTTTTCTTTAAAAAGGCCATACCTTGTGCCAAGACACCAACTGTTTTGCAAAAATTACTTGCCTGACAATTGGTCCCGCGCGCATCTTCAAGCATCCTCGATATAAAACCCAATTCGCAAAGAAGGCAATGCTCCAAAGTGCAATCAATAGTGATGTGAGACTTGGCTAGGTGGCGGATGGGTAGAACGTAGTGCATGACCTGGACCATAGAATTTGTGTACGAGTTGAGAATGTGAGTCTCCAGCCCGCTGTACTCTGTCTTGTTATAAAACCTAGGCTGTTGTGGGTAGAGGAAAGAGGAAGGTGAGATAGAAGAAATTTACCCAAAGTCGAAATCTTCCACCCCGAACTTCGAGTATTCGATTTCGACACGACGGTACATTCGGGGAGCCTCCCCGGAATGATCAAGAGTCGCACTATCGGGTTCACGCTATCTAGGAGTTATTTTCATTGAGGGTTCAAATTCCAAGCGGCGCACCTCGCCTGCCTTCTCGCTCCTGAAACGAGCGGTGGCCTTCCGCGGCGTAGGAGCCACTAGGTTGCGACGACCCCTGAGTTCCTTTGGTAGAGTTGCATATGCGATGTCGTCATTGAATTTCATCGAGGCTAATACGGGTGGAGGGATGCGTGCGGGCGGTGGGTAATGGGTAGTTCTCGAACTCAGCTTTGTTGGCCAGGCTGACAACAATTGAGTGTCGAAGTAGGGCATGCCCACTATATTCAATGGACTGTAAGAAAGCTATCAGTGACTCTCAGGAAACATTTACTGAGGGCTTACGTTGCCTCACTCCACCTTATTTCGGGCAATGGGGCAGGCGTATCGGCCCATGGAATTGGCTGCCCATCAAAGCCATTGAATGGTGAATTGGTTTCCGCTTGTGACAAGAGATGAATGGTCCCTTCCGCGTCACCAAGTGCCATGTAGGTCGCGCTTGGTGAGATTGAGGTCGACATAATACAGGAGGGCACGTCCAGCTGCTGGTCGTGTTAGCCGAACTGATTAGAATAGTCGAATCCAATACCTGGTAGAATTCGTTGAAGGCAGAAGGATTGGAGACGTCGACAATATTGATAAGCCCCTGATTAGAAGCAATCATCAAACTAGAAGTCCTGTTTGGTAAAGTGTGTATGAAGCTAGGGCCGGCGGGGAATGGCACTGGTGGAAGCGACCGCATCGACCGCAAATCATACACTTTCACGAGTGGATCAGGAAATGGACGCGATTGTCTAGAATTCTAACATTACGACCAATGCCAAATGGGATTGAATATACTCACCTTTCCCCCATTCCGATGGTAAATACGAAGTTCCCGGTGCTCTGAAGTCCTTGGACCGACCTGGCGTGAGCCTTAACGATATTTTCTGCCCTCCCTCCTCTTCCCATGCCTGTCCGAGGGTCGTGGACGCGCAGGTAACCATCCGAGGACCCAGAGAGTAGAATCGAATGAGATAACTCTAGCTGTGTGAGGACGGACGCAGTTTGTACTTGACGAACGATGGTACCAGTCATTGGACTGAGAAATATCATTCCCAACGATAGAAGTGAGACTGCCATGACAGTAGATGCCGGTGGAGTATTGGAGAATGTCACAATGTCGGAAGGATGTCTGAGAGATCTGAGCATAGAGGTAGGAAGGTGAAAAATACCACATACCGAAAGAACCACTTATTTACACCGCCTTTTGTCCACGAGCCCAACCCCCTCGTCGGCATTCCCAACCGCATGAACATAATTATCTCCAGCGAGAATCTTCTTCGTCGGCAAATTGCCGCCCACAGGAAAAGATGGCCCTCGTGCGCCTCTGGTGCCAATGTAAGCCGTGACAGTCCCAGAGTCCGAACCAGCCCACAAAATATCTGAAACTGGGTCAAAGGATAACGCGCTGACATTTTGAACAAAGCCGCCAGATGTGGTCGAGATGGAGGAAATGGGGTGATAAGACGTAGACATATCGCAAATATGGTTGGCAACTTAGCACAAGTAGAATAGTTGGTCAAACAGAAGATTGGTATGTCATTCGCTGTGGCTCCAAGTAGGGCAGTAGGGCATGTACCTCTTGAGAAGAATGTCGCAGACCAGGATTTCTAGAGCAGTTGATACTATTCAGAGAAAAGAATAGCATAACAAGAAGAATGCACCCGGAGGTTCCCACCTTTTTGTGAAGGCGAGGTAAATATCTTGACTTAAGTATGAAAGTAGGTCATATAAAAGTAGGTCAAGCAGTGGCAAGTGGGCCTGCGGATTTCGCGTCTTACAGCTAAATGCAAAACGATAGAGCCTTTCGCGTAGCGTTCTTCTTCAGCAAGTTGTTTACACCAAACTGTGCCTTTACCGAGTTAGGAGGGGTTCATGACCACTCGCCGACCATGCCAAAGGCCCTGCCTCGGCGTCGCCCAACCTCAGCCAACAATGGCCATGCTGGGGCCCTCCCGATGCCCTTCTCTGCCTTGAAACTAGAGAAGCGCGACTCAAATCATAAAATATGATGAATTTTGTATTTTCTGTCAGAATCCCCTGCCCAACGGGCGTGAAGTGGTCGGTGGTAGGTGTTTGGTCTGGCCCCATCAAAGTCCAAATAGACCCGCTGAACATGAACGCGAAAAGCTCTATCGTTTTGCATTTAGCTGTAATTATGTCAGCAACTAGAGAATCAGGGCCTCGACAGAGAAACTTGATGTGTATTCTTGTTCGTTTGCTGGTATAACACTGAATCCGAAGTAACGACATATTTATACGCTTTCGAGCCTCCTACACCGGGATCTTATATTGTCCCCCCTAGAGCCTGCCAGAGTATTCCAAGGAGGTACGCGAATACGTTCAAGGTTAAATAGAAGATCATAGGTATCAATCCCATCAAGACGTTGCCTAAAATCCCTCGCCTTGTTATTGTTTCCCAGATTTCCGTTCGGATGACTTTCGGGGCTATCTCTGATCTATATGGGCCTACGAGACGGTAGAAGGGAGTGAATGCTGCACCAAAGCTTTAGTCGATCAGGATCGTTTTTAGTTCAACTAAACGAGAGTCAGAAATGCAGTTACCACTCACCAGTAGCACAGCAATACACGCGGTCCATATTGAAGCAAGAGGTAGAACAAGCCTGGCGCAGCACTGATATCTTTCGCCAGTGTACTCATGTACGAGGAATGATCGACGCCATATTGAATCCTGGCCTCCTTGCGAGCCAGGAGATGATAATGTGAAGGGGAGAGGGGTAGGCTTACTTCTTTCTTGATCAAAGAGATCCAAAAGAACGCCTGCATCTCGGCGAGAGGGGGTATAGCACCTACGAAAGAGACGAATTACAATCATGACGTGCGATTTTTAGAATTGAGATTCACCGACGCCGGGGCGTACATAACCAATGAATCCGATGCTTTCATCGCCGGTTTTGGCAATGCTTCGAAGGTCTGCATCACTAGGAACAGGATATTTGCTAGCTTCGTCGAGATAGTCAAATTGCTGGGTATAGCCAGTTGCATAGACCACGGTGTCGGGTCTGATATCCATCTTGGAAATCCGCGTAGCGTCCTTGCGGCGACTCGACTGGAAAACAACACGGCCATTCGGGAGAATGTGACTTGGAAATGGAGCGAGTTCCACCACAAAATCCGTTCTGGGTGGAGAGTCTTCCGGTGGATCGATATAACGAGAGACATATTCCAGATACCAAGGTCGATTACGGTAAGGTCGATTCAGGTAAGGCATCGCCTTGTGGGACTAGGGGAACATCGTCAACGACATCACAGGCAAGAAAAGAAAAATGACCTTGCCTTGTTGAGAAATACATATGCCCTCCCCAGTCTCTCCGGTGCCAACTCCCCAACCTATTTGGACTATTTAGCGGACTATCCCTTCCATTCTTCTTTTTGAAAAGGTACCCATTGATTACAGCCCGCGCGTGTCCCTGCAAAAAGCTTGAGTGGGCACCTTTCGGAAAAGCAAGATAACCAGATAATGGGGGCTTAGTACCTGTCAAAAGCCACAAGACATGTTTGATGACGAAATCCGACACGCTACACAAGTGAATTCCGGAATTACTCATGGAGGAATGATCCACGTACAACCATCTGAGATGAGACCTAGCAATCCAGGGATGCTTTTCACTACTTAGATGGACGAGTGCTACATCTCAAACAGTATCAACGCACCACGTATGCTGTTTCCCCTAGATTTGTGATCAAAGAATCAATGGGTACTGGAGTCTTCGATGCGAACTTGAAGCCGAGTATCTCGAAATCATTCTGCGAGAAGGTCGGTGCCTTCATCTAACTTCATGAACTCTGAAGAACCCTACCAAGGCCTTCGGAATTGACAAGAAGCTGAAAAGGGATTCAGAACTCGAAAAACGAAAGCACCGAACGAGGTTCTCAAACGAACCCGGCCCGAGAACATAAGACCACTTGTTCAGCTCCCGCTTTGACGGCTTCGTATGCAAGGTCCATTCCAGTCTCCCCTGTACCGAGGATCATGACCCTTCTTCCAGCCAGCTGACTCCTGACTTTGTAATCAATCGAGTGAAAGACGGCGGGAACATGACGCTCGCCCTCTGGGCGGTGCTTGAGTATGTTCTCAATCCCAGGGATAGAAGGGATAGAAGGGGTGACGTGGAGGCCGGCGCAAACAGCGACATAGTCTGCCACTATAGTTTCGGCAGCTGGGAGAGGCACCCTGTCAAATTACCACACAAAGGAGCTATAACTTGCACCACATACTCGTCCTCCACCCCCCTCTTTCCCCGTGCCGACTTTCTTCTCTTCGCACATAAGATACTTCATGTTGATCATGCGAGATGCGTCGAATGTTCACAACTTTGCATTCGAGTTGAATCCGGGGTTCTAACTTAAAGTGCTCGATGTATCTCTCGAGATAGTCCACATATTGCTACGCTCAATTCATCAGCTATTATACGGACTGCGCAGAGGGCACGACGGAAGAGACTTACATCTAGCGTCAGATGGTCTGGGTGAGAGAGTGGCAGACGGAAATCCGAGAAACTTGTCAACTGTTTAGAGGACACCAAGTTGGAAAACTAAATGAAACCGTACTCAGCCCCTAAGCAATATATGAACGAATCACCGTATGGACGTCGTCGAACACACCTCGTATGAACGGTACCTAAATGTTCCCCCAATACTTTCTTCTTGTTCCAGAACGATGGGGTCAAACAGAAACTCCTTATCCGTCGCCTCAAGGAGGGATTTGCAGGTCACAAGGCCGGATGGACCAGCACCGATGATGATCACCTTCATGGCAAGTAATGTTTTTGCCCAGGGAGGGGAGTAGTCGAACTTGGGAAGGAAGAGGCAGCATTCGACTGACACTTTCTACCCACCTAGACTCGTGACCAGCTGACGGGGTGTGCTGTCAAGCTGTGTCAGACCGAAAACAAACAACCGGTTCCCTCTCTCTACCTTCTGGGCCGCAGAGCTAGCGTTCTTCAGTATTAAACAGGCGAATTCATCCAAAATGTGCATACAACGTAGAACTGCAACCTAAATAATATATCTAACGGAAGAAGAACGCATTACTTGAAGCCATCAAAGTGGCAAGCAAGTCAGCATCGTCACCCTGGGTCAAGAGCATCACTCGAGGCCTCACGGGCGAGGCGTAAACGCCTTACGCTTGTGTTCTTTATCGATAGAGGAGTCGTCGTCCGAGGGCTCTCATAGGGTGCTGAATATGACGGTTTGGCATTCGTTAAACTAGGCTGTGCACTCTTGGATCTCGAAAGGCTAGAGGGTAGTTGGTTGTCCTCCATGGGGTAGGAGGACGCATTATATGGCGCATACTTGAGATTAGATGTAGGCGAGGTGGAACGTGGAGGGTAGGATGAAACAGGAGGAACGTGGAGTAAGACAGCAAATTGCTCGGTCGAATTAGTCAACTTCACCATGTTGGCTCTCAAAGCTGATGGAACAGGATGTGAATCACCCTTCGTCTTGAGCATGTTGGACAACTGAACGAGAGTCTGATGGTTTTAATCGTCAGTTCTTCAACGTCCTCTGGGAAGTTACGGCAAAATACCTTCAGGAAAAGATGGGCATCCTCGCGCAAAACTCTCTTGTCTGTAGAGGAGAATCCTTCGGACATGGCAAGTATGTCATCAGACAGCCTCTTCGTCACAGAACGAGCCCGATCAAGAGACACCCGAAGTTCGGGGTTTACAGCGACAGTGTCACTTAGAGCTTCCTCTATCTGGTCCCACACCGTAGGAGCCACCTCGATAGTGCCCTGAATGGCCTGAAGCACATCCTTGTTCGCACGAGGCTTGACCCCAGGCGACTCTTGTGATGTGGAGGGCGATATCAGCGGAGGTTCTAGGAAAGATCCCTGTGACTGTTGACGAAGATGGGAAGGGTCTGCATATCCAAACAATGGAGATGGTGAGGGAGGGAATATCGAGCTGCTCGGGGTAGAGGTGGGGACCGTTGCTGTTGCTTGACGTTTAGGTGTTCTAAGCGTCGGTGTATGTGTCGCCACGCCTCCCATCATATTTGGCAGGAGATCGGACGATGGAAGGTCTTTACCAATCTCCACGTCCTTGGAGCTGAAGGAACCCGCATGGCGTCGACTTGTACGTACTCTCCCACCAGAGGGCAGCCCATCGATGGGTCGTAGACGGACAGATGGCGCCAATTGTCCTGGGTGCGATCTTGATGTAGAACTCAAGGTGTCCGCTCCCAAAGGGTACGATGTGGTTTGTGAAAATACAGTCCCATACAAGTACGGTTTAAGGGTGTTGATATGAGGAACCATTGTCTGCCATGCGAACGAGAGTTCTGCCGTTGTAGCATACACTTCGATGATGAGCCATCGAACGTATCGTGCATCGTCAGACGACTCTGTACTTGTTGGCATGTTCAACGAGCCAATGCCTTTTCGGAATACCGTTACGGTATCTCGACAGGATTCCACCAGTCCACGGCAGACAGCAGGTGAAGGGGTCGATTTCTGACAGACGTCGTCGAATCGATCAAGTGAACGAATCAAATGCAACATATTGACATTTGCGGGATCCAGGATCTTCTTGAATGAAGATGTAAGATGATTACTGGTCCCATGTTGCACATACTGCTCTAGCGTCTGATACAGCTGTCCCATAGCAAATAGTATGCTGCGTGAGCATTCAAGCAAGATCTTGAGAGACTTTGGAAGGGGCTGGCTGGTGCGGATGGTGGATGAACGTCGGAAATAGGAATTACGTTCGGCTGCGACTAAAGGAAGGACACGGGTGTTACCCTGATATTCCTCCGGGTAGGTAGAAGGAAAAGACGCAGACGATGACCCAGAGTCTTGCCTTAACGGTGTCGAGGACGTTGGTATATCTTCGGAAATTTTACCGTTTGCTGACGGGGGAAAAGGCGATTTACGTTCCAGCACAACTGGCATTCTTTTCGCTGGGCCTTTCGGAGTAGATCGAAGATCGGGTAGGCTCTTCTTCCCACCCATGGAGGACGACTGAGGCTTACGGAGACTGCTTGCATGTGAGGCTGTCCGAAGGTGCATTGGATCGGGTACCGGTATTGATTCGTGGCCATGTTGACTTGATGTCGCCGAATACACATCGCCGAAGTCTGATGGTTTGAGCAGCCCCCCTCCGCTTAGACTGGCCTCCGTGTGATTGAGAGTTTTAGCACTCGAAAATCCATTCTGCTTGATGAAATTATCTTCATAGGAGGATTCGAGGATAGAGGATAAGGATGTCGCAGAGTCGATCGAAAAAGATCGGGCATGGGGAGTAAGTCCAGGATCAAGCCCTGTTCGCGTACAGGAAATCGCCAAGAGCTGTATGACCTGAATCCTTCGAAAGGTGGCACCAGTAGAAGGGGAAAGTCCACATACCGCTCGTTTTCCAACTCTGGCCGCTCTCCATAACCGGAATCATCGTAATCGTCCCGACCTTTCGAGCCTTCGCCGTCCAACCAATTCTGCAGTTTTCGTATCCAGTCTTGTCCGTTCTTTAGATCTGGGAGGTCGCCAAAAGATTCTAAAACAGCCGGAGGAGGCCATTCGATGGGATTCCGATCGACTTGGAAAAGTTCAAGATGGCGGAATTGGGCAAGATATGAAGGAAGACGGGCGAGTTTATTGTGCGAAAGGCATAGGACCTAATGGAGCGTAAGTGATAATGATTTGGACGCGAACGCGATCGCACCTTCAACCTTGAAAGATTTCCAGCGTGAGTGGGCAACTGCCTGATCTTGTTGTGACTTATGTCCAATGTGTCAAGCGCTGGCATGGCTATCAACTAGTTTCCTTTAATCGAGTGCTGGCCTTTGAGTTTGCAAAACGCACCACATCCGGAAAGACTGAAAAAAGGTTGTGCCTCAAGTTGAGGTATCTGAGTCGGGAAAGAAGAGCGAATTCGCTAGGGAGAGAGCAAATACGATTAGACTTCAAAGCGAGCCTAAATTTGGTGAATATAAGACAAGAAGGAAAACAGGGAAAACGGACGGTCACCTCTCAACGATAGAATCTGCCTCCTGGCGTCTGTGTTGCCCACCATACGCTAGCTCCTCCACCTCTGGGGGACCAATTTCTGATATATTCAGCTTGCACAAGTAAATGGTGACCCCGCCATCAGGCGAATGATTTATCGCATCCGAGATGTGGGCGGAGGACAATGGGATTGGAAAAGGCGATGCTCTTGGTTCTTCGTCATCTCGAGCAGGCATTAGGGTGTGGGACACCAGTTGCTTCAGAAAGTTCGGCGGATAGTCGCAATGGGCCTAGGCACCATGCAAAGAGTGCGAATAATGGCAAGTAGGGCAGATCGTGGATGAGCAATGTAGGGAACAGTGGCAAAATTGAGGCAGTGTGTCCGAGATGCACTGGGGATATTGGCGAGGAGAATAGCGGTGAGCAAGAACAATATTTGTCTGAAGGCACAAGTGCGACAGAGCTGTCGCTGTCAAGTTTCAATTTCAACAGTGGTCGAGCTGGCGTTGGCACGTGGTTAGTCAATGTTTCAACACCAGTCCGGTTTCCTTGAATAGACGACTCTCCATAACGAACTTTCAAAACACTATAGTACATGGCATCTCGATGGTGTAGAAATTGACTAGTATGTTACGAATATTTCATGCCAACGACATCTCCGCTAAGCGTAACAAGCGAATATTCCTACTAGAACCACATAGAAAGCGAGAAGCTCGTGGTCTCGCTTTTCATGGCATGCCACCAACCAGGCGGGAAGAAAAGCATGTCTCCGGGATCAAGAGTAGCAGTCATTGAGACCAGAACGACGTTCTTTTCAAAGCCCGGGAAGCCGTTTTGATCCTCTGAGAATACATCAATACGCGACGTGTTCGCCATCGTCGAACTCGGAAAGTGTCCTCCTGGGTGGTCTGACTCGCTGCGTGAGACGGCCGAGAACGGGTACATATATGAAGACACCATAGGTGGAGCTAACCACACTGACTTACGGCCCGAAACCTGGACTGCAGACTATGTGAACATGGCCTGGATATGACTGAATCACAACCTACCATATATGTTACAATAAGGATCCTGATTTTCTTTGAGCAAGAGCAAAAATCTATAAAAAGTATTACGCACGATATGTGCAGGAGAAACAGTGCCACTGGGTCCTAACCATGTATTGAACAGGAGCTGCTCTTCATTTGAAGGGGGATTGTAGCCAGGACAGGCAGCAAGTGTGGCCGAGGAAGCATAAACATAGTCAGGCACAACGATGTCATCGCGGAGGAGAGGAAATTGTCTCATGAGGTTGTGTTGTGCCAGGTATAACACATCCGAAGCGCCTTCTGTGGCCGGTTGCCCTTCCAAGTCAAGATAGGACAGGAAATCGTCCCATGGCATCAGCTTTTGCTCCCAGTCGTCTGAGCGGTAGTCGCTTCCCACTTCTACTGGAACGACTCTACCTGGACCAGCTACAGAGCGGAGATAAGCTGCGGATTTCCAAGGGTGTTCCTGCAATGCAGGCCAGTCTGCTGCATAGTTTCGCAAGATGAAGGGGCTACGCGAATAAGAGGATTGAAACGCGATGAAGGAAGGCGGAGATAGTAGGCAAGGAATTGTACACTCCAGACTATGAGTAGCGGAGAAGTACGAGGGTGCAACAACTGCGTTGTCAATCTTTTGAGATGGACTTGGGATGTGTGCTTGAATTCTTTGGATAAGGTCCAGTATGAGTCCCAATCGCCCTGCTCCAAATGGTCCAGCAATGATGATGGCGTGGTCGAGGGAAGAGATGGCTTCGATATAACACTTGTTCAGAGACAGCGCCAGTGCTCGCACAATGCATGCATCTGTGTAAATTTTCCTGAATATAATTAGTTCATGCTCTTCAGCGGTATGCATTCTATCATGGGAAGTCTTGATCTCGTCGAGCAGCCACGCGGACCACATTTCTTCACGTCGACAGGCCGAAATATCGCGAGCGGCGTCACGAATCTGAACAAGTGTCCTACACCCTTGAAGCGTGTCTTAGAGATTGGTTAGAATCCTGTAGCACCTGGGAGGAAAGGTAAGTGCTCACCGTCAGAAACCGATTCGCAAGCGATACCACATGCAACGTCACGCTCCCATTCCATGGACGATAGGTCCAGCGAGTGGTTTGAGGACACAAAGCAAAAGGGTGTAGGGAAATCGTTGCGTTTTTCAGGAAGTATGATGGGCTTATGCTAAATTTGGCAAGGAGTGTGACCATCACGCTGTAAAGTCACAGCATATCAGAGAAGATTTAAAGGCGAGGGCCTCCACCGAGAAAATCCCCCCGCAAACAGACCCAAACACGCTCCGCCTATAACTGCCCCGATCACGTTCGGCCCGGTCTGCCAGTTCTGGGATGACTTCACGGTCAGTGGACTCCGTGCACCCAGACCATTCACTAACGTGACACTCGCCACCCAGATTGGACAGGCTCCTCACCCTTCTCGATTCAGGAACAAGCTCCTCAGTGAGGAATACAGCTGCAAAACAACTTGCCCATCTTGCAGTCAAGAGTGTCGTCAGCGATGTCGCAATTGTCGAGGATGATATCAAAACCGGTACAAGTCGGCAGATAGTGACCAACGACAGTGTGGCCTGGGCAGAGCTAATGTCTGTTGTGGCGCGGGTATGCTGCAACGCGTCTGGTTGGCCTTGTCGCGGTGTCTGATTGCATTTTCGCCCAGATCATCCCCATTTTGCACCTGAAGACTTTCGAAGCTCGCACTGCGGCATCTTCGGCTCTGTCCCAGATATTCTCCCTCGTCCCTCTTTGGGTTCCTCCATCGGAACGAGAGGGTCGTATCGACTCCTCAATAACGACGGAAGAGACTCCCATTCCAGACTTTCCCAATTTCTCTATCGAGGAGTTGATCGGCCAAGGCAATTTGCTTTTGGCTTCATCAGGCAAGGAATTCGCGAAGCCTACCGGCATTTTCTCAACCGCGCAAGAGGTCATTAAGGCGCGTAAAGCAGCAATGAATCGCCTCGGCCTTGGATTTTTAGATGGCGTAGACGATGACATGGACCTCGACAAGGAATTTGCTGCTGGGATGGAAATCGACTCATCTGCAGCTGCTAATCCTGCCGACATTGCAGAATCATCCCCTATGGATGTCTGTCCTCCTGAGCCCCTGCCGGTGAAAGAGCCCTCTCCTTCCACACGTTCCGTTACTCCGACTCTCCCATCTCCTGCAGCCCCAGATGTCCCACCCGAGGCTGACGCAGCCCCGTTGTCTGCTCGGGAGATTAACCGACTCAAACGTAAGCGCAAGCCTGGAAATTCGGCGTTTGTAGCGCCCCCGCCCCAAACAGCTGGTGCTAAGTACGCAACTGCTCCCAGTGGGCCTTCTTCTAATAAGTGAGCACCAGGATGACGATGTGCACCAGGATGTTTAATAATCTTCACAGGGCTCGCCTTCTCAACGCAGACGAAAAGGCTGCGCCAAACTCTCGGTTGTCCAGTCCGATGCCTGGCGCCAACGGAACAGATAAGACGCCCGATTCCAGTAATGGTGGCGCCATCATACCGAAGTCTGCGAAGCAGTCAAAAGCATTAGAAGTCGAAAGTGGAGTCTGGGTTTGGGATGGCGTTGTCAAAGTCTTAGAAGTCGACTTATTTAGCCCTTCCTGGGAAGTTCGGCATGGTGCTGCTATGGCACTTCGAGAGTTGCTGAAGGTCCAGGGAAAATATGGAGGGATGAGAGGTAATAATTCATCATTTTACATCCCTCCATGAGCTTACTTGTGGTTTTTCAGACAACCTCTCGAAGCAGGAGAACGCCATTGCCCATGAAAAATGGTGCAACTCTCTTGCCGCGAAACTTTTGTGCATATTTGTGTTGGATCGTTTCAGCGATTTTGTGACCGACCAGGTTCGTATGGTACAAGTCCATGCTGCTCGTTATCTCACCTCATCCATCGTGCGTAGGTCGTAGCACCTGTCCGAGAGACAGTGTCGCAGACATTAGCCTCGTTGCTCATCCATATGCCCCGCCGTTCTCTTTTACATGTCCACTCTGTTCTATTACAAATGATTCGACAAGAATTTTGTGTCAGTCTTCCGCAGAAGTCAGGAGCAGATTCGGACAAGGCTCACGTCTGGGAAGTCCGGCATGCTGGACTTCTTGGAATCAAGTACGAAGTTGCTGTTCGCAGCGACCTTGTTGACGAACCGTCTGCGTCTGTGAAGTCTGAAGGCGGCGAGTCGCATGACAGTGGGCGTGGCATTCTTCAGGGCATCGTCGATGCTGCGATATTGGGGTGTGTGTTTCTTCTAGTTTCAACTGCTCACAGGACTAATAGATCTTCCATTCAGGCTCGGCGATCGGGACGATGATGTCAAGTCGGTCGCTGCTTCTTGCCTGCTGCCTGTTGCAGAGCACATCGTGAAGCAGCTCCCTGAATCACTAGAAAACATCGTGGTTGTTCTCTGGCGTTGCCTCTGCGATATGAAAGACGATCTCAGTTCCAGTGTTGGGGTAGTCATGGATCTACTAGGTGAGTATTCGTACCATTTATGAGCATGCTTTTTATCACACCCCTCTAGGAAAGTTGGTGGCATATCCTCGAGTGATCGAGATTTTGGGGCAAGAAAACTCCTCGTGTGTAAATGTCTGTCAGCACGGCATGAAATTACTTACACTGGTGCAGCTTACCTCTCTCAACCCTGGCGCAAACATTATTCCCTTTCTTTCGTCATACAATCCCCAACGTTCGCCTTCCTGTCGTCAAGACTTTGCACTCCTTCATGTTTGTTCCATCACTGCCACAAGATTGGATTGCGACGCCGTTCTTGTCGCTCTTATTTCAAAACCTGATTTGCGAAGAACGCCCCGACATTCGAGACGCCAGCCTTTCTGCATGGCAAACTGCCTTATCCATCCTAACAAAATCCGTTGGCCGAATGGAAAATGTTGTGACGCAGCAGCTAATCTTAGAGTGGTATGCAATTGTAATGACACCTCTCGGCGTGGCCATCGACGCATCCACGTTCTACAACCCCTCGGTACCGGTTTCAGGCGCACTTCCTCTGGAACGCCATAATGTGGACAAAAACATGCTGGCTCAGGACCCATCTCTTATAACGGTTTCAGTCACGCTGAAGGCTAGAGTTGCAGCCGCAAATGCCTTAGCTTATCTGATGACATGCTGGCCGGCAGAAGTATGATTGGCTTACCTTTTTTCTGATGATGACGCCAACGCTGACTCCTTTCAGCACAATCCAGTTGATCAATGTTTCAAACCCATTCTTCTTCACTACATAGATTCGACTAGTATGCTGCAGAAATTCCTCGCTGCGACCATAGCTGAAGAATGGGCGAGGCATTACGATGTCAAGCAGGAACAAGATTTTCATAGACCACTCCTTGAATCATCTTCTTTGGCGCAGCAGCTCACGGTGAGGCTTCTTGCATGGCTGCAAGGCAAGCCTCCCCCTGCCTACCACGAGATGGCTTTTGCTCTCAGTCGCATCCATGCCGACTGCGCGTCCTTACTTCAGTTATTCGCGACGGACTGCAAGCTGCCAACGTCATCGATACCCTTCCTCGGAAACGAAATCGACATCTCCGGAACTCAAGAAAAATGCTTTACCGTCGAGAAAGCTAATTGGGCCATGGGAAGCGAGTATAATCGGCTGAAAGATTCCTTGGGACGAACCAAGAAGAAAGAGTTAGCCATCATCGCAGACAAACGCAATACAGTGCTTGCCAGCATCGCTCGGTATAATGAAGTGAAGGCGCAATACGATATCCGTGTCTCTGCTGCTTTTGCAGCTGCGTTTGTCGCTTTTAAAAGCACCCCTGATAAAGTCAGTCCTGTCGTGAAAGGGATAATGAACGGCATCAAGGTGCGTTGTTCACATTTCGTTCATCATAGTGTGTCTTGACCAATTTTTCTCAGAGCGAGGAAAACACCGATCTTCAAGCTCGCTCAGCTACCGCGGTCGCGTCTTTCATACAGTTCTGTATTGAACATAACATATCTCAGCCTCCTGACAAGATCGTCAAGAATCTATGCACATTCCTTTGTCAAGATGTCGAGCAAACACCCACGTTCGCTTTCCTGCGCAAAGTCACTGATGGGATATTGTCCTTCCCTACCACTAGTGCTTCAGCAGTTGGAAAGCCTAGTAAGGTTGCTAATGGGGATGCGGAACGATCGGAAGCAGAAAGGAGTTCAGAATCAGAAAGGGCTCGACTCGCGCGTCGAGGAGCCTGTCAAGCATTTCAACAGTTATCTGCCAAGTTTGGTGCTCGCCTCCTGGATGTAGTCCCGCATATGTGGCAATCGATGGCAGGAGGATTGTTAAGCGCCTGCTCCACTGGTACATTTCAGTTCCTGCATCGGAACAAGTCTACTAACCACGACACAGAATCGCCTGAACAATCGGATGGTGCCATCGAGAAGCAATACGGTCAGGATGTCATCGATTCTTTGAGCGTCCTGGAGGCTGTCATCCCCGCTTTTCATGAGGCACTCTGGCCTAAACTCCAAGAGATCTTTCCTATGATGGAGTTGGCCCTCAGAAGTCGCTTCGCGATCATCCGACAAGCTGCTGCTCGCTGCTTTGCCGTTGTTTGCGACGTGATGACTCCAGAGGCCATGCGTTATGTTATTGAGAGGATGATACCTTTGCTCCAAGATCCCTTGATGCTAACGAATCGACAAGGGGCGATGGAATTGATTTACCGTAAGTTCCTACCATGCGCTCACTTATCTAAATTACCAACCTTTCCCTAGACATCGTAAATCGCCTCGACATTAAGGCTCTACCGTACGTGATTTTCATGGTGGTACCAGTCTTGGGCCGAATGAGTGACCCAAACGATGATATACGTTCCACTGGGACAAATACCTTCGCATCTCTGGTGAAGATGGTCCCGTTGGAGGTAAACTTTTCCAGTCATGATTGACGATTTGCCTCATTAATACGCCAACTTGAAGGTCGGACTCCCTGATCCTCCCGGCTTTTCAGAAGAGCTCCTAAAGCGCCGTGACACAGAACGAGACTTCTTGAGCCAATTACTCGATGGTTCTAAAGTCCAGAAGTACGTCTTACCGGTGACCATAAAAGCAGAGCTACGCAAGTATCAACAGGAAGGCGTCAACTGGCTGGCGTTCTTGGCTAAATACCAGTTGCATGGTATTCTGTGTGATGGTATGGTTGATGCTCTGATACATTCACTTCACGCTTACTCCCCTCCACGGCAGATATGGGTCTTGGAAAAACTCTCCAATCGATTTGTATTCTCGCCAGCAAGCATTTTGAACGGGCAGAGAAACATCGCGAAACTAGTTCCCCAGACTCAGTGCATCTACCCTCCCTCATCATATGCCCGCCAACTTTGACAGGTCACTGGTATTATGAGGTCCAGAAGTACACGGACACTTTGCGGCCAGTGCTCTACACAGGCAATTCAAGAGAACGTGCTCGACTACTATCAAAATTCCAGTCCTACGACGTCGTTATCACGTCTTACGAGGTTGTCCGCAATGATATAGCAAATCTCGAGGGTCACAAGTGGCTGTATTGCATACTGGATGAAGGTCATGTTATCAAGAATGCGAAGACGAAACTTACGAAGGCCGTCAAGAATATTCACGCCCAACATCGACTCATTCTCTCTGGCACCCCAATACAGAACAATGTTCTCGAGTTGTGGAGTTTGTTCGACTTCCTTATGCCTGGCTTCCTTGGTTCCGAATCTTCTTTTAACGAACGTTTCAGCAAGCCTATTCTCTCCAACAGAGACGCCAAATCGAAGAACAGCGAAGCAGGTTTGTCCTTACCCGTCACCGATTGTTCAAGCTGCTTATTTGGGTGTTTTGGTCAAAGCTGCACTTGCACTTGAGGCTCTTCACAAACAAGTCTTGCCGTTCCTTTTGCGACGTTTGAAGGAGGACGTGCTACATGATTTGCCGCCTAAAATTATACAGGATTATTACTGTGAGCTGTCTGAGCTACAGAAGTACCTGTATGATGATTTCGCTCAGTCGAAGGCGCGACTTTCCGCTACGGACAGTGTGAAGGGAACTCAAGGTGCCGGATCCAAAGAAGATCAGCAGCACATCTTCCAATCGCTTCAGTATCTCCGGAAACTCTGTAATCATCCCGCCCTCGTGCTGAAATCCAACAAAGACGCCATAGATTCCGCCTTCAGCCATTTACCTTCATCCGCAGGGTCAGGAGGACTTAGCGATATCCAGCATGCACCGAAACTGCTGGCTCTCAGGTATGTACATCATGTTATGCTGTCTGTCAAGTTGTTCATGATGATCGGCACAGGCAGCTCTTGTTGGACTGCGGCATCGGTTGCGCTTCGGGTCTTGGTTCTGATGCACAGAAGAGTGAACTTGGAGAGGCAGAGAACACTGCGTCATTCTCTCAGCACAGAGTCTTGATTTTCTGTCAAATGAAGCAAATGTTGGACATAATCGAAACCGACCTATTCAAGGCTCACATGCCTTCGGTGACATACATGCGACTGGACGGTGGAACTGATGCCAATAAGCGACATGCTGTTGTACAAACATTCAACGCTGATCCAAGCATTGACTGTCTCCTATTGACTACACATGTCGGCGGCTTGGGGCTGACCTTAACGGGGGCTGACACAGTCATCTTTGTCGAGCACGATTGGAACCCGATGAAAGATCTACAAGCAATGGATCGAGCCCACCGAATCGGTCAGAAGAAAGTTGTGAATGTATATCGCTTGATCACAAAGGGGACGTTGGAAGAAAAAATCATGGGGTACGTTGGAACTCATGCAATTCATCCCCAGATGCTCATGACTATGTCTAGCCTCCAACGCTTTAAACTCAACATCGCAAATTCAGTGGTCACCCAGCAGAACTCTGGGCTGGCATCCATGGACACAGACCTTGTACTAGATTTGTTCCGACGCACGAGTGAGGAGGAACAAGCCCTTGCCTCTGGAAAGGGAAAAGCCAAGGATCAATCCGGTCCTGTCTCGCAAAGGAATGTTTTGCAGGGCTTAGACGATTTGCCTGCAGAGGAGGAGTATGATGGCTTGGACTTGTCCAGTTTTATGGGTTCACTTGGTCGTTAGAACATCCTTACATCTGTCATATCATTATTCTTTTTGATTTACTACCATTCCAATTTCTGCCATACGCATGCTGTGTATCATTATGTAGATTCCCTTGATTCATGACTCGAATGGGAAAAGCAATACAAATCTCAATAGAAGAGGCGTGGTAGCCTCTTCGGATCCTGCAGGGCAGAAAAACGCTACAAAAAGAAAATTATTCCGGAACGAGAAGAATGATGATATCAGCAGCTCCAGTCCTATATATCTTGTGTTATAGAGGGTTGTTCACGCGTAGGAGTTTTGTATACCGTCAAGAACATTAACAAGTGCCTCCTAGCAACTCCTCAGCGGGGCTCTCACTTGCCGAAAGTTTCTGCTGCGCGGAAAGTAGAAGCTTCGAGAACATAGAACGGCGTAGTGCATATGTTGTATGGCTCGCTCTAGCGGTTCATCAGTAAATTGGGTGGCGTCTAATTGAACTGTGTTTACAACAGGCCACACAAGTATGCGAGCAATGCCTCGGAGCTGGGTGAATCCTGTCAAATTGCTACAGTTGAAATTCAATCCAAGCAACTGCTTCGAGGGCCTAGAAGAGCTAAACAAATGCACGGAGATCATTGCGATTGTGAGTGCTATGTACAAAAGAGTATGTAGCACTCAGCTTGGACAGGGCTGACATAATTAAATGTCATCCCGCTCGCCACCTATCTACTTCCATCTAGAAGCCTCTCTATCTCGAGCCGAATTTCCGCCAAATTGATCTTCAAGCTCTTCACATCTTCGAACTTTCGTTGCGCCTGTGCCTCGCCTACGAAGGATTCTAACAAAGCTTCTTGCTCGAGGAGCGGTTGTAATGCGTGGGCCAAAGCCACGTCCATATCAGGCACCAAAGTGGAGGCGTCTACCGATGTCCCATTGGGCTTAGCCGCTGTCCGGTTCGAATGCGGCGTCGGTAATGACTATTACAGACTATAAGCACATCAACTCAATCTGAAGCAGAAATGAAGAACACCTGGAGAGGAAACATATTTTTTTGCAGAAACAGGTTGGCCCTCGTCATAACGGCCATTTGAAGACGATCCTGGGAGCTACTGGCGCCGTTTGGACACGGTAAAGCCCGTATCGTCTTTGATAATTTATCATATTGGGCAAAGGCCTCCAGCAAACGCTTTCGAGCAGCAGAAGCTTCCTTGGTTGGCTGGTCATGGTGGCTTGAATAAGAACGCCGTAAGCATCAGAAGACTAGAATGGGGTGTAACTTTACTTCAAGCTCATGAGAAGCTCCTGGAATTTTGGAAGTGCTTCCTCTATGTCTGCCTCTAGCTTAATGAATGTCTGTTGCAAGCCGTCAGAGGTGGTGAAACGTCAGTAAAATTATTGTTTTACCTCGTGTAGCTTAACAAATGGTGGAATAGCGTGGGCTTGCTGTTCGTACTGTTGCCTCCTGGAATACGTCAGCAAGTGTCGCAGGCAAATCGGGATGCCGACATACAAGAGAATGGGCCTGCATTTCTGACAAATGCGAACACCTTTCAGAAACTTGTCGTCCTCTTCTTGTTTCGCTGGCTGCCCTGGTGCAAGACTTGGCTTCCTTTTCCTAACTCCATAATCAACCCCTTGTCCCACTTCTTCTATTTGTCTAGTACGTTTATCGACGACGAAGAGTATTGAACAAAGTGCCTTCCGCTGGGGATGTTTGATAGGCAAGGAACAAATAATTTGTCCACATAATCTACAATGATGCTTGCGATTGGTTAGAGGATGAAATGAAGCACTGTCGACCAGGTTAGCGGATGTTGGATAGAATGGCAACAGTGAATACGACCGCTGAATCAGTGCGTTAGAACTCACAGACACAGAGGACACTTATTGACAGATGCGTCATCTTGCCAGGGTGTTATCCGCTGTTCAGCCGCTGATTGGAAAAATGCACCAGGAATTGATATAAGCATCCTCTAGCAGTCATGGAGAAACAAACCTCGGATATCATTCTTCGTCGCGTCGCCAAAGCCGCCACCAAAAACCCTCAGGAGCTCACCAGGCTCACTGATATTCCTCAGACTCTGGAAATCGAAGAGAGAGGATGCTCTCCTATTCTCATTTCTTGACATTCCAATGGTCTTTTGCGGCTTCTCCATGGACCCTTCCCTTTGTGAACAGTCAGGGAAATGAAGTGCAATTAACTTCTCTAAGCGTCGCTCTAACTTGGTACGTTCCACCCTTTGCGTACCTGCATCACCTTCTCCGTCGCGTTTTATACGGCGGATAGCAAGAAATTCATCCGTTAGCGGATGATATACCCCCTTCGGTTGGAACCCAGGACGGTATGGCGCTGGCTTCCGCACGGAGGCTCGAACAGAATTCAAGGCATGATCTGGCACGGTGTCGACGCCTGCTGGCATAAGTGTCGATGTAGACCTTAGCAGTGGCTGAGTTGGTGGTGAAGAGGGTCGGGGAATAATGGGAGGGGTTATCTGGCTTGAAAGAGGAGCCTGATACCGGAAGGGATCAGGCAAGGAATTAAATTCTGACGGACTCGGGGAAACAGAGGCTGAACGTTCCTCTTGTGCCACATTTCCGGATGAGGGAGGGGAAGGTAAAGATGGCAGAGAAACGTTGCGGAGGTGGGAAGACGGCTGAGGGCCACGAGTACTCTTCAAGGGAACACGTCGGAACGTCGAGGGCTTCTTGGGAGTCGACTCGGGGAGAGAGCCTTGAGAATCGTCGGGGAAGGGAACGGGTGTTGTCTTCAAAGAGGATGCATTCGTGTTCCCCATACTGACTGGACGTTGGTAGGACGACATAGGCGTGTGGTCCTCTTGCGGAACCATTGAAGGAGGGAGTTCTAATTTAGGTGTGCCTTTGAGGTCCTTCATCACTGGCGAGGGTGGAGACACGGATAGCATATGGTCCAATGTAGAGGGGGCAAGAGGGGAACCTGGAGAATCGGAAGGGCGTGATTCGGCGTCAAGCGATTCCACTTCTTCAGGGTCGAGTAACAACTTAGGGGGTTGGAGGAGTGTTGCTGACGAACCCGCGCTACTGGACGGTCTAGAAACTGGAGGAGGCGATTGATTTGGGACCAAATGTGACATAGGATTCGAGAGGTTGCGCGAATGCCTTTTCGACTGAGGTACTCTGAGCACAAACCACGAGGGGGAATACTCCACAAACCTTGTACGCTAGGTAGGGAACATGTGTCGTACTTGCGGGCGGTGAGGATGGAGCGGACATGGTGGTAGAAGGCATCGCTGACGGTGTGAAGTCGCGCAGCTGGGCTGCATCCGCTTTTGATCAGCAACCTCCACCTACCTCTACCATGTCCGCTTTATCAGGAATCACTGTCTCTGCTGATCTCGCCGCCGTCTTCGCTGAAGCTGTGCAATCCAATTCAACTCGTTTTATCAAAGTAATGATACATAACGGTCTGTGATTTGAAGCAAATCGACTGTGCTGTTCTCATCCTTGATCATGCAGAATTCCTTGTCCATGACCTTTCAATCCCTGTCAGCGACACATTAGAGCACGACTTGGATCAACTGCAATCTGAAGACGTCTTGCAGGCAGACTTCCCTGCATATGTCCTGGCAAAGCTGGACTCTCCATCACCAGACTGGCTTATCATCAGTTATGTTCCCGACACAGCCCAAGTTCGCAGCAAGGTGAGATTGGATCGCTCATGGACTTCCTTCTCTGAGAGCTCGTCGAACAGATGCTTTATGCCTCAACAAGATTGCCGCTATTGAAATCCTTAGGGTCAATGCTGTTCGCCGATTCTATATTTGCGACATCGAAAGACGATCTCACCTCTGAGGCATACGCGTCTCATAAGCAGCATGCTGCTGCGCCTCACCCTCTCTCAGTCCGAGAGCAGGAGCTTGCTGTTCTCCGCGCCGCTGAAAATGAAATAGCCTCTTATGAAGGCAGCAGAACAAGAGCCAGCCATGTTGGAACCGGCGTTGGCCTGAATTGGTCCGAGGAAGTTGAGAAAATGGTGATTGAGCTGAGCAGGGGCAATGGGGATTCGCTTGTCATACTCGTAAGCTGTGTCCGAAATCGAAGTTGAGGAAACTCCTTGAGGAAGACCCTTCTTTCAGAGCATTGATCCCACAACTGAAACGCTCACGTTGCACTCAGCTACGGAGACGAGTGTCACTGCCTTGGGTGCCTCGCTTCCCCCTTCGGAGCCCTGCTATGCCTTCTTCGCATGGAATCACTCGTTTGGGTCAAACCCCCTTCGAGAAATCGGTGCGCTAACGTTTACTTTAATCGCTTGTACCTAATCATTAATGTCGTTTCAGTCTTTATATATTCGTGTCCTTCCTCGTCACCTATTAAGCACCGTATGCTCTATTCTTCGGGTTCAGCATCGACATATCAAGCGGCCAAAGACATCTTGGCAACCTCTCCCCGGACAGCCAACCTCGCCTCTCGCAAAATCGAGACCTCTGACCCAAACGAGTTGGACGAAGCTCTGCTGAAGCTTGAATTGGGGTATACAAACGAGGAGGGCAGCACATCTGCCACGGGTTCTCATACCAAAGGATTTGCCCGGCCTAAGGGACCTCCCAGGCGGCGATGAATAAGGAGTTGTCCTTCAGCGCACTACACTATAATACAGCATGTTTAAATGCGTCTCGGTAATTCCACTGCCCCCGCAATCAAGACAACATTTGTATTATTTCATATCATACCCTTTTGTTATTTTTACATGAAAATTGGCCTCGCTCCGACCTCCCGATAACCGAACATGAGTCATGGCAAGTACTGTCGAAGGGCAAGTACATCAGAATCAGAATCTCTTCTGATATCGTCGTCGATCTCACTCTTTTTCAACCCTCAAATTGCTGAAGCAGTTTTCCAACCCCATCATCCATGTCTTCTACCCTCCCTGTGAAACCAGCAGTCGCCGTCTATTGTGGCTCGTCGACGGGCAAATATCCTGCATTTACAGTAGCTGCAGCCAGTTAGTCAACCTGGGTTCAAGACGAATACTAATCAGCTATGAATGTTTTCTCCTCTGACTTCTAGGCGTCGGGCGTGCTCTTGCTCTTGATGGACGCATACTTGTGTATGGCGGAGGAACGAAGGGGATCATGGGCATAGTTTCTGGTGCCGTTCTGGAACAAGGAGGAGACGTGATTGGGGTCATCCCAAAGGCGATGCTCATTGCAGGTGGGGAGGGCGAAAAGGGCGACAATCCTCTGTGTGTCGACTTGAAAGAAGTTGGCCGAGAGAAAGTACGTTGTTCGAGTTTGTTGCATAAGTTCATGCACGAAAACTGAATCATTTTGGCAAGGTCCACACCGTCGGTTTCTTGTTTGAATGGAAACTTATTTCGAAGGTACTGAGAAAGTTTAGATTGTTGTTGAATCGATGCATGAGCGCAAGGTAGAAATGGCCGAACGTGTGGAAGGCTTCATCGGTCTTCCTGGAGGGTTTGGAACTTTCGAAGAGGTCTTTGCTTTCCTGTGAATGATCAAACACCATCCTTATTCCTTCTTTCAGGTTCTTGAAGTAACCACCTGGTCTCAGCTCGGAATTCATGATAAACGTATGCCTCTTACGATTATTTCAGAATCAAGCCTGATGGTCAGACAAAGCTGTCGTGCTCCTGAACGTCCTCTCGTTTTGGGAGCCGCTTCGAGTCCTCATCAAAAGCAGCATAGATGCCGGGTTCATTCGACCTGCAAGCGAATCGCTGGTGCTTTTCGTCGACGGTCCCGTAGCTCCAGAGGATCATGAATCTTTTGATTGGGGCAAAGCAGCGCTTGATGCTCTCAAGGCTTGGGAAGGTCGCCAGTTCAAGCCGCTGTTCGACTGGTCGAAGAAAGATGGGCATGAATCATCCTATGGCCGGACATGAGTGTAGAGTACAGCGCCCCTGAATTAATTCTTCAGATGTACAAAAACATGCAGATTCTCTTCTACGTTAGAAAGGCGAAGGCGACGTCGCTTTCATGCAGCCGGGATTTCAGATCGAATGACAGGTTTGCTCATCGTCAGCATAATTTTGCGAGTGCCATCCATAAAAGCATTGATTTCTTCTTCTGTCACTCTCGCTCTTCTCTGAACGAAGGTCATCAACAAGTAGACAAGAATCCACGGAACAAGCCTCACCTCTTGAAATTCCGAGACGAAGCGTTGCAGCTCCTGAATGCACTTGGCCTTGAGTTGACCGGTTAGCAGAGATCCTGCACGATATTCCTGTACTCCAATTAGGACCGAAATTCTTCTACGAGCACGAAACAATACCTTTCCAAGACGCTCTAATTCCTCGTCATCATCTAGGAAGAAGGTGAGATATTGGTAGCTGACATCGACCTTAGTGTCACCACCAAGGCGTCTGTGCTCCTCCTCGGTTTCTTGGCCTCCCGAAAATCCGTGCCTGTTGATCTTGTTCTTTATTTGATTTGATTTATCTGTCATAAATATGCTACTGTTCGGATCGCTTGCACTCATCTTTGTTTGCGGGCCTTGGAGAGCAGGAAAGAATTTCGAGTGGATGAGGGTAGGTTTGGGATGCTTCAGTTTTGGAGCAATATCACGCGTCAACCGGAAATATGGATCTTGATCAATAGCGCACGGGATGAGACAAGGGATATCAGATGAGGTGCCGAATATTTGTGGGAATGTCGTTGCAAAGGATGGTGCTGCTTGGATTGCTGCGAAGTGCACTTTCCCGATATTGTCCCTGTTGTAACTGAGTTGAGATACGAAACAAAGTTAACTAAAATGCTCACGAGTCCGTGAATCCGAACGTGGCCTTCACTTGGTTGTAGGTGATTTGCCTGGAAATCTTGGTGACGTTCTGATAGAAGGCACCGCCCATGTATTCGTAGTTGCTGAAAATGAATGTGCGCTCAAGGTCAAAACCGCAGGCGATTATGTCTTTGGCATTTTGCCTCGAGAAAGCCTTGGTCTGTTCTGGCTTGAGTTCATGCTTGAACAGGAATTTTTCGTCATCTGTACGGACGACGATGTGGGCGGGAAGTATAACAGGGAAGGCCAAGAGTTCTGACCTGTCAGTTGAATCACAATAGGAACTTTGAAAATATCTTGCAACCACCTGGAATATATCATCAATATCGTTGCTCAACTGGTCATGCAGCTAAATTTACTTCGAAAACACAAAAGGAACCATGTGTCCCAAGTGCATGCTGTCGCTGCTTGGTCCACGACCGGTGTAGAGATAGAACGGTTTTCCTTGTTCGTATCTATCGAGAATTTTGTCGAACTCCCTGAAGAGATCCGTGAGTTTCCTCCATGGACGGTAGATAGATTCCCAACCTGTGGGAGAAGAACATGCCGCGTCTAAGGAGTACATGAGGTCTGTGGCCAGTCAACTTTTCGAAGCGCTCGAGCAATTTGGCATCAATTCTGCGGGTCCCGAACTGATCAATGAGCTTGTCGTAGTCAATTGCCTGTTGCTTTCCATCGATTGAAACAGATCCGTGAACATCCCAAGGTGTTACTATCTGTTCATGAGAGGAGGTATCTGTCTTGCCGCCTGATGCATCACTTGTGGGTGTGAAAAAGGCTGTAGAGTGCGTACCAAACGCACTCACAGAGAAATGGTGGCAACAGAAGAGGCGAGATCTGCAGGTGATGCGGGATCCATCGAAAACGGTGGGTAGTTGGTGTACAGTGTGTAGTTGGGTCACTGGTAGGTGTTATCTTATCAGAAACCGAGATATCTCTCCGATAGGATTTGATTGGCCAATCAATGGCAAGCACGCACAAGCAGCCAGCGTGGGAACCGAAGGCACAGGCTTTCTCCTCATTGTGCTTTTACCGTGTTTCTTCTTGCTTCTCAATCTCATCTCTGTGCTTTCTCGCCTTCCGCGTCTGTGCGAACGCCTGTACCATGTCTACTACGCGACTTCATCCCCACCATTCTCTCCCAGCTCCCGTTGTCCATGCTGGTTTCTCTGTTTCCCAGTCCAAGTCCCATGTTCTGGCCGGCGTCCAGGACGCGTATTGGAGCGACGACGAAACTGTACGTGCACTGGACCTATTTCTTTTCTTTTTTCCTCGCTCTGAGTGCCTACATTTCTGATTGTAGGAGGACGCGGAATGCCCTCTCTGCCTTGAAGAAATGGACATCTCCGATCTTAATTTCAAGCCATGCATATGTGGCTACCAGGTGATTATCCATGGCTTTGTGGCTTTTTTTCCGTTGCTGACACCTACACAGATCTGCCGTTTTTGCTGGCACCATATCAAGGAGAATTTGAACAAGCGTTGTCCTGCTTGTCGAAGGATCTACACGGACGATACGGTTGAATTCAAGCCAATTGCTACTCAAGAGTCAGTTGCCTATATTTTATATCATAAACCTGTGGCTAACACTTTTTAAAAAAAAATCTTATCGATTCTACCGTTACTCAGCCACAAGCGTCTTATGCAGCAGAAGAAACAAAGGGATCGCGAGAGGAAGGAACTAGAGTCATTGGGCAGACGGCATCTGGCTAACGTGCGGGTTGTACAAAGGAACGTGGTGTATGTGGTTGGCATAGGACCTCGCTTTGCTAAAGAAGAGGTTTGTCATCCTCTACATGCTTGTGACCTTCCTCAACGTTTGCGTTAGCTCATCCCGACTTTACGTTCAAATGAGTATTTTGGCCAATATGGCAAGATTACCAAGATACTTTTAGTCAAGCGAAGTTCTCCTGGGGGTGGAGGCCCCGTTGTCGGACTATATATTACATATCATCGAAGAGAAGATGCCGCTCGGGCCATTACCGCTGTGGACGGGGCTTCCTCTCCTGGAGGCGGCAGAGAAGTCATGAGGGCTAGCTATGGTACTACAAAGTATTGCATGGCTTTTCTTCGCGGGGTGTCATGCAGTGACCACAGTTGCATGAATCTACATGAATGGGGTGATGAAAAAGATTGTTTCACGAAGGAGGATCTGACCACACTGTGCGTTCCAGACGCTTGATTTAATCGTTTTGCCCGATTCTTACTTTTTGTTTTTTTTTTTTGGCAGGAAACACACGATGAAGGCGACCGAGAGCCGCACGAGAACAATCACGACAAAGAAGGGTGATGAGGACCGTATGTGCCTCATTCAATCTATTGTTGATCTCAATTCTCAAACTGCTTTCATAGTGCCTTTGCCGCGTGCTGCCTCCTGGGGTCAGAAGGGTCCCAATAATTCATCGGCTGCTGCCGGCTCCAGTTCTTCTGCTACAGGCAATGCGGCCTCGAGGCAGTCACGAAGGATGGGTAACACTAGACAGCCCCGAAATGTTGCAAGCACCATAGGACACTCTGAACCTCGATACAGCCAGGGCAAGTCGATCCTGGAACGGAAACTTGCGACATCCTCTGTTTCAAGGCCTTCAACTCCTGCAACTAGTGAGGCAAGTCGTGCAGAAACGTCCAACGACCCCAAGACGAAACAGAAGGAAGTGAGGACACCTGCACCACAGGCTGTCGATTCACCTGCAGCGTCAACGTCTAACTTAGATTTGGGTTCGACCGTGCCGGAGACGTTACCGCCGGAACGACCAGAGTCAACAGATTCTTCAGAGCTTAAGCCTCAACCTACAACATCCAAACCCACGGCCTCGAATGCTTTGTCACCACCTCCGGGTCTGCCTGCACCTCCTAGCTTGTCCGCTCCACCGGGAATATCATCTCCAAGTAGACCTCCTCGTGCAGAGACCGCCTCGCCCCAAACTCCACTGCTTGCCTCACAATCGTCCTACCAAATGTCCACGGCCGCTCGCGCTCTTTTGGACGATGTAAAAGCGCGAAGGGAGTCTACTCTCCCTCTTGCTCCTGCCTTTAGTCCTTTCCCAGATTTTGATCGAACTCTGCAAACTCTTAGTGGGGACGACGGCGGAGGATTCAGCTTCAATCTTGATCCCAAACTTGCCGATGAGGCAGATTCCACTGCTGCTCTCGAGTTCGAAGTGACTTCCAGTGCCCCTTTTCATGGTTCATATCTTGACGCTTTCCCCGCCCTTCGATCTGGGTCTCCATACGTCACTTCGCCTTCAGTAGGGCATGGTCACAGTCCGCATCCATCGATATATGATCCAGCGCTTCTGCGTCCGTCTTCCGGACAGCAGTCAGAAAAACAGACGTCGAGAGGTCCAGCTTACAGTGGTTCTTTCAACCCATTTTCTGATGCAACAGTGGAGAGCACTGCATCCTCATCTCCTCAGAGAATGCCGTCGTCTCCTGTGGACGAGGAACGCAAGGTTTCTCGTTTCGGGTTCGCGCGGGGACGTCAATCATCGACTGCTGCTTCTTCCCCCCTTCATTCTGTCTCGCCTCTTGCTTATTCCGGAGACCATCATAACTTTTACAACCCCACAGAGGAACCTGCAGCAAATGCTTTGCGTGCTTGGTCACAAAATCCACACGCGCCGGATTCCCTCTCCGGTTCTCCGCTGTCCCAGCCTGCCCCAGTAAGGACGCATTTCCAGCAACCCCAACAGAATCGACTCCAGCCCGCGACGAATGAATTAAGCGAGGCACAGCTACGCAATTTTATCATCTCCAGTCAGGAAAGGACTAATGGGTTGAGAGGTTCAGTAGGTACGAACTTTTTTGCTTCTTCCTTGTCATTACTCTGCAGCTTTGTTCTAGATCAGCAGGCCCTCCAATATATGTCTTCACAGCCTTTCGAAGATCCTGCCATTATGTCCGCCACGTTTCAGTGCCCCAACAAATGATCAAGTCTTCGCTTCCATGGCATATGGACCTCCCCCCGGTCTTTCCGGTCCTCAGCGTCCAACTCCTCCGCCAATGATGCATACCCAAGTCGCCAATGTTGCTGTCGATGGGCGCAACAATTCCGCACATGGTGAGTCTTCCATGTTTCATCTCAAGGGGAGGGAGGTCAGTGTACCGAGTGCCGTGCTTTCTCAGTGCGGAATTTCTACTACCGTCAATAATTGGCCATCCGAATTTCTTTCACCTTTCGACTCTCACATCCGCTCGCCTCAATCGTCAACCAAGGTCCAAGTTACCCAGCTTAATGTTTCTCCCTCCCCTTCTCATTGGTGTAGTGTTGACGTCTGATGCAACGCTAACATTCACTTTACTTCTGTTCTCAACGCGGTCTAGTCTCGGCTTGGACCTCAACCACAGCTGCAACCCTTTTGTCCCCTGAAGACTTCCCTGCGCTCGTCCCCAGCTCTCCAGACCCCCCTGTTGCAGCAAATACCCAGGACTCAAACCTGTCAGCGCCTTCTGCTGTGGCTGAGAAGGATCAAGAAAAAACTGAACGTAAAGCCACCAGAAAGGCCGCAGCGGTTGAAAAAGCTTTAGAGAAACAGAAGCTGGCTCAAGGGAAGGCTGAGGCAAAGGCCGCGGAAAAGGCGAAAGTTGCTCGTGATAAACAGTCTGAGAAGGAGAAGGCTGAAAAGGAAAAAGCCTCTGGATCTCGTTCGGTGCCTACCACGGAAGATACTAGAGCTGTCGAACCTGTGCTTAAACCGTCAGTTGCAGTGCCGTCCAAGCTGACGAAAAAGCCGTCAAGACAAGAGTCCCAGAACGAGAAACCCACCACCTCAAATAAGACACCTCCGAAGACCAGTAATTCCTCCCCTGTTGACAAACGCCAGGATTTGTTCTTCAGCCCGGCCAGGACGAAGTCAGCTCCTCCCACGAAATCAATAAACTCCCCAGTAGATGATATAACGGCACAGGTTCCCCTCCTTTCTAAGAAACCCAAGAAGAACAAACCTATCATTAAACCCGTCAAGATTGTAAAGGAGGAAGAGACGCACGAAGAACCTTTACCGTCCGTTGGTGATACGGGTAGACCTCATGGCCCCACCACGACGTCGAGCTCCGCCAACTCTCGATCGCATTCAGTTGATCGTCATCAAGCTCCCACAAGTGTTCACCGTCTCTTGGAGCAAATCGAAGCCATGACCCCCGGGTTAGACTTATGCAATCACTCCTTCTTTGACATCCAGCGCCTGACATCTCCTGCGAAGGTGCCCCTTGAGTATGGTCCTCTAGTCCACGCCCTCTCTGCGTTGTCCGTGGGCGGAGGGTCATTTGCCAACAACATGCCATCAGGATCGATCGACAATGCTGTCTCTTCCTTTCAACAATTGCTAGAGACGCTCACCCAAACGATTTCGGACCTCCTTCGCCTTCTTCCTCGTACAACCTGGGACGACAGTTCTTCGTTCGACGGAGTTCTACGAGACATGCTCAAAGGCGATGACTTCCTTGATGATGGAGGTGAGGATGGGTCAGGTAAAGAAGATGAAGTTGCTGCCCTAACTTTGGCACTGGAGCGTCGGGCGCGTTGGATGGAGGTGCAGCTATCGAAGCTGGAGGAGCTGCATCGCGATATCAATACGGCCGCTGTGCGGGCAGTGCTCTCATTCAACGACAGTGGTTGGGATAGAAGTGGCTTTTTGCCGTGCATCGGCAACACGTTGAATCGATTCAACAGCATTGGCATGATTGTGGAGGACGGCGAGATGAGACCAATGACGGCAGATGAGCTTCAGAAGAAACTCGCTGTTGCGCAGGAAGCCGCCGTTTTCGCAGAGACGGAGCTGCGGGAAGCCATGGAGAAGTATCACAACTTTAAGAACTGATCATAGTGAACGTTAAAGGACATTCGATCATGTGTTGCATTATAGCTCTACGGATTATGCCTATGCCGTCTTTATGACAACGACACTGGTGTTTAATGATAAGGCTTATCATTTTCATCTGGGTATAACTACGAATAACATCAGTTTGCTTAGACACTCGAGCAGCGAGGTGTAACTGACCTTCCCTGGATTCATGATATTGAGGGGATCAATTGCCTTCTTGACCGTCTTCATCAGTTCCACCGTATTCTCGCCTAATTCGTCGATCAGATACTCTTTCTTCCCCAATCCAACACCATGTTCTCCTGTGCCTGTTTGAAGAAAGGTGAGCGTATTTCGTAAATGCCCACGTAAATGCCCATAATGCACTCACATGTGCCATCAAGAGCCACTGCCCGATGGACGAGTCTATGTACAGCTCCGCTCGCGGTGTCGAATTCATGTTCTCTATCGAACAAAATCAATGCATGGAAATTGCCATCACCAACGTGTCCAACAATGGTGCTGTGCAAGCCGCATTCCTTCAAATCCTTCTTGGTCTCATATACCAGTTCAGGGAGTCGTGAAACGGGGACGCTGTATAAATTAGGTAATTCTGACTTGACCTTTTCTGTGGAAATGGAAGACGAGAACGACGTACCAAACATCTGTTGTCCAACATCGAAGACCGGGGTGAGACGCCAAGCTCGACATCAACGCATATTTGCGATTTTGCCACATCTCTTCCGCTTCGTGATCTGTCGAGGCAAATTGGAAGCGTGAACTGCCATGCTTTGTGGCAATGCTCCGCACAACATCAGAGGCCAGTTTTGCCGAAGCAGTGTCTCCCTGTATCTTGAAAAATAGTGTGTCTTCTATAGGATATGGTTTATCTACAAATCCTGCGGTGTTGATAGCATCCATCACTGAAAATTGTCAGCACAGAATAGGCCGAACTTCGAATAATTCAGCGTACTGTGGTCATCTAAAAGCTCAATGCATTCTAAGATACCCAGAGTCGGTTAGACGTGCAGTTACTTTTGCAGTCG
Organism: Agrocybe chaxingu; assembly: GCA_027627235.1. Classification (NCBI taxonomy): domain Eukaryota; kingdom Fungi; phylum Basidiomycota; class Agaricomycetes; order Agaricales; family Agrocybaceae; genus Agrocybe; species Agrocybe chaxingu. The sequence continues at coordinate 9,045 of JANKHO010000044.1, read as the reverse complement.
ACACAGCTCACGTATATGTGGTCCCTGCGGAGATTGAAGGATTTCTTGAACAGCGCTAACAGCCTTTTGAACGTCAGGAAATTGAGCCATGGCGACTTTCGTAGGCAGGACTGGAGTCAGTCGCAAAGTGGCTACGAAGAGAAGTCAGCAGCTTGCATCAAAATTATACACCTTGAACACACCTTCCGTTACGATACCTAAAGTTCCTTCCGCACCAATGAACAACTTCGCCGTATCAAAACCTGCTGCTGATTTGCGAGCACGTCTTCGCGTCTTGACAACCCGTCCATTTGGTAAGACAACCGTCTAAACATCTAGGTTAGCATGGGCGACATGGATTCATGAAAAAAAAAATTACAAGATTGAGAAACCATTCTGCCCTCGCAGTCCCATATCGAACGGCATTGGCTAAAGACCGTGTTAATCGATGTAAAGTGGTCTTTATCATCACCTACTTCCGCTGCAACCGGTTCCAACCATCCCGCCGATTGTCTAGTTGCGCTATCAGATAGGTCAAATCGTTTGAACTGTGGACCATACAGCGCCAGGCCCCGGATCTAACTGTAAAACAGACGTGTGACAACAATTTAAGTGGCATAGGCGGCCACAACGTACTGGGAAGAAAAGTGGTATATTTTTGTCCTTGAGGACATGATTGATGTCTTCCCATCTAGCTCCAGCCTGACATGTAAGGTCGGCGTCATCAACTGTGGAATGGCATTGAACAAGAGCCATTTGAGCAACCACGGTGCTCACCGTTTATATTGATGATTTTGTCCATGCCGGACATATCTAGACAAATACTGATGGACTCGTACTGCAAAAAGTGACACCAAATGAGGAATAGAAGAACCAGAGAATGGGAATACTCACTCCAGAAAAATGACCCTCGAGACTGGTCGCACCGCTGTAGGGAGTAATCGGGACGCGGTACCTTCGTGCAATGTTTACAACCTTGACAACATCTTCGGTACTTGTTGGTCGAACCTACCGATCGTCAGTAGGTCGACGTGATGAAGAGCTTATGACATACTATAACGGCATGAGGGGCTGCTGGATGGTAAGAGTGCTCTGAAGAGCCGTGAGTCTTCAAGGCGTCTGGATCTGTAACAACACTATTGGCGAGCGGGAAAGCTGCGCGCAACTCTTCTATAGCAACCTTCAGCTCTGTCCGGGACGCATACTTGGTTTTTGAAGCAGTCGGCGGCTGTTCAGACTTCTCGTACTGATTCATGGTGAGAGTGCTGGGATATCCTCAGGAGTTGAGTCACGTACAAGAAGTTCCACAGCCCCAAAAAGTAATGCACCGTAGACAGCAGCCTGTAGCAGAACCCTCGTCCCAGTAGAACCAGAAAAATTATCAGACCACGGTGAATATCGGAGAAGACTCGTGCTAGATTTGGCTGAGGCGAAATGACGAGAGCTGGGTCGGAGGGGGGTCGTAAAATTTATTTTGGCATCAGTGAGGTAAGCTGACGAGCATCTGAGGCCGTGGTACTTGTTGCGGACAGGCGCCCTATGAATTAGCTTGAACATGATGGCGGTGGTCAAGAACGGGCAAACATCTAGAAGCTGGGGAAACAAATTCTTGGCGCCCCTGTCCGTAATTACCGATCGTGCCTCGATGAGGAAAATGTCCTGCGAACCGGCTTACATAACATTCACATTTCCAAAAGACATTCGTGTTCCTTGTCCGACTTCATCGACATCACTGGTGGTTGGGTTGGCCCAGCCAAAAGAGCTGCTCCGCACCCTCAAAGCCGAGGAACTTCACTATAAGTTGTAGGATATGTCGTCGGCTCCTTCTGATTCACGCTTGCAGGAACGCTACGAACAGTTAAAGTAAGGTGATGCACTGTCTGTTGGAACGCCACACTCAATGGCCTCTATAGCTTGATTGTCGCGCGACGGAATGAATTCCTACGCGAATTGTTCCGCATGATGCGGAATAGAGACAATATTAATGCTACATACCCTGAGGACGAAGGGGATGACACACGGTTCCAAACGTTTCTCCAACGCTTTGATCTCAAGGAAGAGTACGTCCTGTCATATCTTCACTGTCTACTCCTCTCTCTAATCGTCTCTTTTCTACAGCCCGGAAAGAGGGTCTATATCGAATTTGACCGAAGAGGACGCAACATTTGCCCCCCACAATCCAACTTCTCCCTCTCCGAAATCATCTCCAGTGAATATTCCTCCCTCAGGCGAAACCAAACCAACTGCATCATCTACAAGAACGACTCGCAGTCGAACTCGTGCAAATGATCCCATTAAATCTCTGTCACCTCCGCCTCTTGCCATCACTGTGGTCGACAATCATCTGGCTAACAAAGCTGACGAACATCCGAGTTCGCAATCGGCCCCTCCAAATGTGGCCAGCCCGACGAGTCTACAACGTGAAAGCCTGGACGTCGAAGAATCGGACGAAGATAACGATGAACTTGATCTGATCGGTTCCTCAACATTCTCCGTGGACGGACGCGTGAAGTCGGCAGAACCAATAACGGGGATTCAGAAGACCGATCACGTTCAAGATGTGTCCGAAGACTACGAAGAGTCTCAACTACCACCACCGCCACTGTCTCCCTCGGTCAGACCGACGTCTGTGAACGAGGAAGATGCCCACGAATCAACCACCGACAAGCTCGATGCGGAACCTGAGATTGTCTCTCAAGCAGCTGAGGAGCCTCTCCCTGACGTCGATGAAATGGACGCCGAAGAGGAGGGCGATGCCGCTGCCGCTGCTGCCACGGTACTCAAAGACGAAGAAGCAATGGATGTGGATGAAGACAGATCAACAGAGATGTCACAAGACAAGACAGAACCTGCGGAGGATGCCAAAGCATTAGACAAGCCCATGGATATAGAATCCGATAAAAAAGAGGATGCCCCTCAGGAAATTGAGCTTGCTATCTCTGCGCCCACAGAAGAGGTTCCACCACGTCCACCTGCGAAATATATCCCAATCCACATCCCTTTGCCTCCTACTATTCATAAGCCGATCGTCATCCCAGCTCCTCAAATTGCACCTGAGGAACCACCTTTCAACTTGGACGTCGAGCCCGAGCAGCAGGTGGTTCAACCTCCCTCCCCGATTGCTACCTACCGCCAACAGTTCGATCCTCAATATCCTATCCCTCCTCTCAGCGTCCTGCCTCCAGAGTTCACTCGTAAAGCGAAAACAAGTCGGAGGAAGAGGGAGAAAGAACGGGATAAAGAGGGCAAAAAGGATAAGGACGAAGTTCTGCCTATGGGTTTGAATAGGTGGGGAGCGACGGTCATGGCCAATCCACTTTGGAAGAAAGTCTCTCGCGCCAGCAAATGCTTGAACAGTCGTGAATGGGGGGCAAGGATCAACTTTAAAAAAGTGTTGTTCTTTTCATTAACAAAGATACTATAGGTCGCAATGGCGGAATTGAGGCTAATTCGTACGCTGGAACGTATTGAGTCCCTCAAGGACGAAGGGAGATGGGGGTTTCGGCAACCCAAGAAACAGCGAGGTGTTGGCGGTCTTGTTAAAACTCATTGGGATTATCTCTTGGACGAGATGGTAAGTGTGAACGCTAGCGTTAACAGAACTCAACTTCATCTTGTCCCAGAAATGGATGCGTATTGATTTTCGGGAAGAGCGGCGTTGGAAAATGGCGCTGGCATACAACCTATCAACCGCTGTGCTCGAGTGGCATTTTGCGAAGACTCCAGAGGAACGCCTACGCGCCGGTATTTGTGTCAAGTGGAAGCCAGCATCCCTGAAGGATGAAGAGTCGGTCCCAGAAGCACTGCCCAACGACAGTTCTCAAGCGGAACCGTACCAAAGGGAACAGTCTAATCCTTCCTTACTGGGCGTCGACTATGGATCCGACGACGACGACGACGATGACCAAGACAAGGATCCGCAAAGCGTCATGGATGTACTAGAACCAGCTAAACTCATCGAAGACGCTCTGGAGACAAACAACGACATCCAACCCAAAAGCGAGGAAGTGGAAGATCGGTCTGCGTTACAGCTTTCATATGTACCCCAGGCTGAAGTTTCAGATGCTGTCGTTGATGATGCTATGAAGCTTTCGTCGGACGCCAATGAGGAGGGGGCCAACGATCCTGAAAATGGTCTGAAGTCTACGTCCGGTAACCCAATTTTGGGAGGCGAATCGAAGTCTAGCTCCCAGTCGACCAATGGCGATGTGGTCCTAGCGAAACCTCCCAAGTCTGTGCTCGCGCCTTTGCGGGAACGTCTCGCTTATGATGACAGTCTGTTCGTCGACCTTGCAAACCTCTCTATCACGACATCTACCCCTGCGGGCTCTGAAACCAAATTGGCTCTTGATGCCATGGATCTCGAAAGCCTATTTCCCGACCTACAACCGTTCGGCCTTCTCGACACACCTCCGCTCGTCCCGCCTCCGACAGAGGGAAAAAAGAAAGGTGAAAAGAAGTCTGACAGAGATGACCCTAACAAACGCATCGAGGATACAACATATACAAAACTTTACCCGACAGGACGCTTCATGTATAGCAAACCTACCCTCATTGGTCCTCTACAACCCGCTAAGCGGCTGAAGGATGGAAAATGGCAACCTATGGAACAAGTTGCCGTCCCTCCTGAGGCTGATCCTGGCTCTCGGGTACCGGAGGAAACCACCAATGGTGAGTGAATATAGCTTTACGAACTGGTATCATCTCATATTTCAAAGAGCTTTTTGATAGCCGTCCTACAAACGCGAACATCGCGTTGCAGTTCGTCTCGTCATTGAAGGACAAAGATTCGCGGAAGCGAGGTGTTGACCACTTATGGAGCACCAGCGACGACACGCTATTGAAGTCTCTCGTGGATAAATATTCCATGAATTGGGCCCTGATTGCCGAGTGTTATAACTCTTGTCGCCTGACCACCCCCAACGATAAACGCACGCCTCTTGATTGTGCGGAACGTTGGAAGGAGAGATGGGGAGCGGAACGCAAGGTCCCGACGATGACTGATGCCTCTCAGACACCAGGAGAAGATGGCACTGGAGCAAGCTCGAGCCAAATCATGACTAGGGGTACTAAGAGGCTTGCGAGTGCTAGCGTTTCGAGCGCCATCATGCCAGCAGGTACTGCGGGGAGTGAGCCCAAAAAGCGAAGACGGCATTATTTGATCCAGGATTCTGTCAAGAAGGTAGCAAAAAAGAGGGCCGAGGTTCTCAACAAGGCTATTGGTGAATTCTCACTTGTATCAATGGAAGCCTGATCCCTAACATTGTTTCGTTATAGCGAATGCGTCCCGAAAACCTCCTGCCGTCCACGAGACTCACAACCAATACAACAAAATGCCAAAGTATACGCCTGCTGAGTTGAGCCGAATGAAAGCTGAGCGCGATCGGGACAACCAGGATTTGGCGTTGGCGAGACGAAGACAGGAGGAGCAGCAGAGACAAAGCTTGTTGCGGGAGCAGAATCAACGAGCTGGTGGTGTGGTGGTACGTCTTTCAAGACATTCACATTTTTCTTTCTGACGGGAATGACAGCAACAACCACAACAGCAAGCGGCTCAACCTCAGCAGCAGGTTCAAACGCCCACTCCACCGCAGCCAGCCCAGCCAGCGCAAGCCCCGCAAGGACAGCAGCCTCTTACGGCACAGCAACAGCAGCAATTCCAGCAGCTTACGCTTCAGCAGTTGCAAGCTGCACAAGCTACCCAGAACCGACAGAATGCATCCGCGGCTGGTCTTGCGAACCGCACAGTGAGGCTGCCACCGACAGTGAACGGGCGGCCAGTCGGACAACAAGCTCAGCTTCTTATACAAGCTCGAGCACTGCAGACGCAGGTGCAGCTGCAAGGTGGAGCCCAAGGCAACTTGGTCAGTTTCATGTCATCTTCTTCGCCTTAGCAAAGCTTGGACGCTGACGCACACACAACGACAGGTGCAAGGCCTGCTTCCTCAGAACTCTGGGAATGCAAACAATTACTACAATCAGCTTCAGGCGAATCTAACACCCGAGCAGCTCGAGCTCTTGCGTGCGGCGACTCTGGTGGTAGGCTGTTCTTACCTTGCCGTTGCGATCGATGCTGAAAATAACTCTTTCAAAATCGACTCTTCGGTCACAGCAACACCAACAGCAACAACAGTCACAGAGTTCCGGCGGTCAAGCTAACGGATTCGCTCAGGCTCAGTCGTGATACATAGATCAATGACGCAGGGGGAGCTGGCTTGTGCCTTTTACATACGCCCTGAGCCTACGCACGGGACTCAAGATGACAAGAACACGACCAAGAAGTCCAAGACGGGCAAAGTAATGATTGCGGTGTTTGAATTGAGAATTGGTTGCAACGGCTGAGAGCGAGACGAAAACGGGCAGATGCGGGGAGGGAGCACGTCGCGTCGTGCGCGGTGTGTCAGTATGCTATGTTGTATGTAGAGTACAGAACGCGAGTACAGTACACCGAGTGAAAAGCGGCTGAGGCCGGAGCGGGGACAAAAGAGCGACAGTCTTCCGGGCCAAGGCCGAGGAAGTGACAGGGTAACGAGGCTGTGTGACGCCTCAGGACTGGCTTGTCGTTGTAAAAGTTGGTCTGGGGACGCCCCTCGGCTCCAAACTCTCTTCCCTTCCCCCTCCATCCTCCCCGGCCACCATGGCCTCCAACAGCAAACCCAACGTCGCATACGATCCTTTGCCGCTCACCGGCGACGATCAGCCAACAACCTCTCTCTACAATGCCCCTCCCTCCCCCGATCCCCGTCTCTCCAGCTTCCACACCCCCCAGATGAACCCTACCGAACTCGGTGCGAGACCCCTCCATACCAGTGGGCGCAGCCCAGCCCCGCTTCCTTGGCTCCACCGCGCTCTACGACGGTCCCGCTATGCGCGAGTCGTTTGCGTCTTCCCAACATACGATCCCTAACTCCGAATACACTTCGTCTGTGTACGCTCTAAACGATCCTTCCGCCCCAGGACGTTTCGAGGGGAGCTACCGCGACGATCCGCGTGGCAGCTATTATACTGGCGACCAGAATGTTCCTATGTCGCCAGTGGGTGCTACCGGTGGGAGGACGCTCGAGGAGAAGCGAACAGCATATGCTCCCCCAAGAGCCAAGTCCAGGCGCAAGATCATGATTCTGGCTGTTGTCGCCGCCTTAGTTCTCCTCCTCCTCGCCGTTGTCATTCCTGTCTACTTCTTTGTTGTGCGGCCTAACAATAACGAGTCCTCCAACGCTTCTACTTCAAGCGGCTCATCAGCGTCCAAGTCAAACCACGCGACGGCCACGTCTTCCGCTCCTACACCCTCGGCTACCCCAGTAACTGGCGGCCATGGCTCAGAAATCACAATGGAAGACGGCACCAAGTTCACCTACCACAATCCATTTGGGGGCTACTGGTATTACGACGAAAACGATCCTTTCAACAACGGCGCTAGAGCTCAGTCTTGGTCCCCTGCTCTCAATGAGACCTTCCACTATGGCACTGACAAGATGAGAGGGTGCGTCCTCCAGAGTTGTCTGTCGGTGCACGCAATTTAACATCCGCTATGTTCAGTGTTAATCTTGGAGGATGGTTGAATACAGAACCTGTGAGTTTATGCTTGTTCTACCTGTTCCGATGTTCCCGCTAACATCGTGTAGTTCATGTTAGTTCCCCGCAGCTTGCATCGTGGCAAACGTCTGACTCTTTATCAATAGTTCGCCGGCGCTGTACGAGAAATATCTCAACAACCCCACACCTGCCGTTGATGAGTGGACCTTGAGTGAGGCCATGCGTGCCGACACTGCCGGGGGAGGTATCAATCAACTAGAGGATCACTATAAAACTTTCATTGTATGTCAATCCTTTTCTTGTCCCTGGTACTCTCCTTATTTGGTCTATCCAGACTGAAAAAGATTTCGCGGAAATCGCCGGCGCTGGTCTCAACTTCATTCGTATTCCCATTGGGTTCTGGATCATTGAAGTTCGTGACGAAGAGCCTTTCTTGCCCAAAGTGTCGTGGACGTACGTGCATTCGTTGTCATCCTCTTTGACTTCTTTCCTAATCACGCGTCTAGGTATTTCCTGAAGGCGATCAAGTGGGCTCGCAAGTATGGTTTGCGCATTAACCTTGATCTCCATGCTCTCCCCGGCAGTCAGAATGGATGGAATCATTCCGGGCGCCTTGGTACCACAGGCTTCCTCAATGGGCCTATGGGTTATGCCAACGCTCAGCGTTCGCTTGACTACATCCGCATTCTTGCGGAGTTCATTTCGCAGCCTCAGTATAAGGATGTCGTCACGATCTTTGGCATCATCAATGAACCTCAAGGATCAGTGATGGGTCAAGATGCACTTGCTCGATTGTGGGTTCTCGTTTCAGCCTCTGCACAGTAGATAACTAACGTCGCTCATAGCTATCTTGAGGCCTACAACATCATTCGCACAGCTGGCGGTACAGGAGAAGGCAACGGCCCCTATGTCTCCATCCACGATGGATTCCTCCCCCGCAGTGACTGGGTCAACACCTTCCCCAATGCTGATCGCATCACCCTCGACTCCCATCCTTACCTCTGCTTCAATGGCCAATCATCCGCCCCTATCTCTACCTATGCGACAACACCATGCACGTCCTGGGGCGGGGCTGTGAACAACTCGATGGCATCCTTCGGCCTGACAAACGCTGGTGAATTCAGCAATGCTGTCACTGATTGTGGTCTCTTTCTGAATGGAGTCAACCTCGGCACCCGTTACGAAGGAACATATATCGGTGTTTGGCCTCGTATGGGAAGCTGCAGCACCTGGACTGACTGGCAAAACTATGACGTAGCTACGAAGCGTGCTATTCGCCAGTTCGCCCTGGCCAGCATGGATGCCCTTCAGGTATCTCTTCTCTTCTTTAATGTGTGGTTGGGTCTAACCATTTCCGCAGGATTACTTCTTCTGGACCTGGAAGATTGGCAACTCGAGCCGCACTGGCAAGGTTGAGACACCTGCTTGGTCGTACCAGCTCGGACTTGAGAATGACTGGATGCCGACCGACCCAAGAGACGCTACGGGTGCTTGTGGAAACTCGAACCCTTGGAGCCCACCTCTTCGAGC
>JANKHO010000439.1:0-23453 GCA_027627235.1 Agrocybe chaxingu | reverse complement strand
GTTAATTACCCGGATTGATGCCCTGGTCATTGAAGGGCATGTCCTCCTGGTTCACAATGAGCCCACAGACGCCTTTTTGTCCGTGCCGGGACGAGAACTTGTCGCCTAGCTCTGGCCTACGGGTCTGTCGGATGAGAACCTTGACGATCGTCTGGTCGTTCTCGGTGTCACTAATCATAACTTTGTCGATATTGCCGGAGACCGGGGATTTATAAGTCAATGGGGTATTTTTGTACGGTACCGAGGCGGCTTGACCAGTGAATGTGTTGTCTGCTGCGTTCGAAGGGGTTTGCTTATTGACGTACACGTCGCCTGGATCGACCCGTTCTCCGACCCCGGCGAGACCATCGAGCTGGATGATGTCATACTTTTTGGATATCTGACCATTCTCATCCAAAGGTGCATCCGCAAGACGGTCAAATCTGCAAAATGAGGATTATCAGTACCACGAGACAGGGGACAGAGAGGTAAAACCCCTGAGGCAGTGAAAAGCTTGGACTAACGTTCCGTTGGGATATTTTCGTATGAGTGTCGCATTCTTTCGCAAAACCTGACATCTGCCGTACCCTCGGTCCAAGCTTGCCTAATTTCCATTTTGAGCTGCGCTCTAAAACACAGAGAAGATAGTGCAGCCTTGCCTTGTTTAGGATAAGAGCATCTTCGATATCGTACCCAGAGTAACTCATAACGGCCACAGTAGCGTTTTGACCAGCAGGAAGTTTATCGTACCCCACCAACTCGATGGTCTTGGTCTTGACCATAGGCTGTTGAGGGTAGACAGACAGATATAGGAGGGTGTCGATACGGTTCAGTTGGTTGTAGGCAATGGCGCCGATAGCCTGTTTTCCCATGGCACATTGATAGGTATTTCGAGGTGACTGGTTGTGATGAGGATATGGGATCAAACCTGCCACGGCCCCTAGGAGTGTGAATGGCTCGATCTCTAAATGAGTTGTCGTAAGCACGATGTCGTTTTCGTAAAGCGCAATATAGGTGTCGTTTTCTTCGTTCACATCGAGGTATTCAACCAGACCTTTTTTGAGGAAATCATCGAAGGTCATGGTACCCTTTTTCAATTGCTAAGCAGAAACAACAGGGAGTTCAGTATCTTCGGCTCCTTGATAGCGTCAAGAAAACGTACTTGGATATGCTCGGAAGTAACTCTCGACCGACCATTCTCCACAATAATAGCAGGTCTACAAATGCGCCCTCCATCGCTCGCAATATGCACAGCACGATGGTGATGGTTGATGTATATGCTGACAAACTCGCTGAACCGTCGAGCTCTCCGGAGCTTGCGAAATTGTGCAACGAATCGAGTGGGGTATCGTGTCAGGCCAATAATAGTGCCGTTCACGTTCACAACGAAGGTATGTGGACCATAAATCTCTGTTCCAGTTGTCAAACTGATGTCTGGGGAGGAACAAACAAAATGTTACGTGGAACTGCATTCATGAAATTTGAACATGAGGGACCGTCACTTACCCTCCACGCCAAGCATGAAGGCAAGACGTATTATGGGTTCCTCTTCGACATCAGTGGTGATGTGTGTCATGAGCGCAAGATTCTTGACAAGACCACATGCCTCTCCCTCGGGGGTATCACTAGGGCAAAGGACACCCCACTGACTTGGTTGGAGCGCCCGAGGACCGCTGACTTTCCGAGTCTTTTCGAACTGTGATGAGATACGAGTCATCATCCCCAACGCGGAGATAAAGCTCAGGCGACTGAGGACGTGTGTGACACCTGCTCGTTCCATCTTGAATCGTTTCAATGACCAATTACCGGTCGAGATAGCGCGCACGAATCCGGATGTGAGATGGTCGCCTTGCATTCGCATTGTATTGAACGCATCGAACTCGCTTGTTCTCGAGGGCTTCTTCAGCACTTTGTCTATAGCGTTCTTGAGGTTGGAGTTGTATGTCTTGAACAAATCCTCAAATAGCAAGGCGAGAAGCTGGCCTGCACTGCAACAAAATTAGCACATCGTTGATATCATTCCAATCTAGGGCTAACAGATAACTTACAGTTCTAGTCGTTTGTTTCCGACGTAGTCGCGATCATCAACCATGTGTTCGTCGTCGATGGCCATTAAGACCCTCCGGGTCATGGTGGCAACAAAAATGGCCTTTGACCTGAAGTCAAGGCCTTTGACAGGGACATGTGCCAGGACAATTGTGGCGAGCGCCTCCAATGCTTCTTCCCAAGCAGGCCGTCGCGGACCCATCACGCGTCGATTGACCTTGACGCGGCTGCCGATGTATTCGAGGGCTTGGTGTCGAGTGAACACGCCAAGCTTTGCAGCATCTTCCAGGTTGGCCGAGAATGCAGTTTTGTACGCATCGGTGTTTCCTGCGGTGAGAAGAAGTATCTCCTTATCGGACTGGATGCCCAGTGCCTTCAGGGCGATGACGATAGGTATATCTTCGTGAATAGAGTTGTGCCGGAGATAGATTTTGCCCTTTTTTGTTGCGACATAAGTCTTGGACTTGAGACCGCCATGAGTGGACCTGTAGAGTCAGGTAAGAGTGTCGAATATGACTGAACTCGAGTATGAGGACGCACGATGTGCAAGATGCCTGGACGACGCCCTTTGCAGAGTCTGTCTCCACGATAATCCGATTCTTGCTAAGCTGCTCCTGTACAAGAATGACCTTTTCAGTCCCTTTCACAACAAAATATCCTCCTGGATCCAACGGACATTCGATCATGCGGGCTAGTTGTTCCTCGGACCTTCCGGTCAAAACGCACTTGCAGCTCCTCAGCATGATTGGCAAGCGTCCGATGTTGACATTCCTTTGGACAATGTTTTTGCCGCGAGTGTATTGGATGGTCACGATGATTGGAGCACTGTATGTCGTATCGCGCAGTCGGCACTCGTTCGGAGTCACCTTCTTGTCGACAGAAGATTCTTCGTTCCGGTCAGGAAAACCAACATTAATGTCCGTGTACTTCAACCAGAAACGTGGGTCTACGTCTGAGGTGACTTTGTTGTTCGCTTTGACGATGTTTTTAATATCGACATCGACGAAGTAGTTGAAGGAATCGATGTGTTGCTTGACGAGCCCTTTAACTTTGAGAAAAGCTGGCAATAGAAGCCACTTGTCCTGCGATATCGTGATTAAGTTGGTCACCTCGGAAAGAACGGTTTGTTCACGCACCTCGACGCTTTTTATCGGATCTGTTGCACTCAACCCTTTCCAGTTCGTGAGGTTGAGTTGCCCCCACTCGTTATCCTCGTCTTCCACCATGGTTAAAGTTTCTAAGAACTTAGCATCGACGCCAGAAGGGGTCTCGATCAAGACAGGTTGAGGTCATCGTTCTATCAGATTCGGAGAGTCAAATTCGGCGCCGTTACGTAACCAAATGCACTTGACCACAATCCTCCATGTCGCTGGCCACATTTTCAATCGATTTTCAATGGCTTCAAACCCAATCCGAGCTTATCGGATACCCCTATGTGTTGTATGCAATTTTCCCCCGATCCCATACTTGGCTACACTGCCTGCTCAGTGCTGAATCGAGTTGCGGCGAATACGATTTGAAGCGATTTGACTTCCTCTAGTTTTCAAGAGAGGCTCTCGAAACATCAGGACGGGCAGAAAGTCATGTTATATTGTTGAAGTCTATTCCTATTGTGTTCACGGTATTGACCCTCTCATCGGTTTATCATACTAGATGCTGTCGGGTCACAGTGTAGTTGTCTACTTCCCTGGTTACCTCTTCCATATTCTCGCCAGAAACCGCGGGCCGGAAACTCCATTCTCTCACAGGGCAAGGACTTCGTTTAGAAGCCCTCCCGGATGGATCTTGGTCCAATGGCTACAAGACTGACATGACCTCCGTTGCAATACTCTGACTCCATCAGCTTTCAGTTGTTCTTGTTTCAAGGACATTTTAGAAATGGATGCCTTATCCTCGTTGGTCGGGCCCGGGCGCCATTCATTAAGATATTTTGCCGCGATCTAGTAGCTTTCATCCTGCTCTTGGAAGCCCAACTTGATAGCAAGAATGCTCTCATCTACACGATCTTTGGTTTTCCTGGGCGGCAATTCTTCAATTGTGCGTCACAGAGGTGTGATTTAGTGCTGCCACTGCTACGAATTCAGAAACCCGAGCGACGATCATCGTATTCTTGACTTGTCAGGAAGTACTCGGCCGAAAATTTGGAGTTCTCCAAGCCACTTTGTGCCCGCCGTTCGCCTCGGAACTTGAGGCGACGCGATCGGTGCATGCTCCGTTATCATGGCCTGATAGTTGACTTGGTGCGTACGACTTAGCGCCCGCTCGTTAGTGGCCTCAGTATTTTCTTTACGCGCGACAAATAGTTGAGTTGCTCTTCTGTCATCTGCTCGTCGTTGCGATGAGCTATCTGCTGGGCACCACTCGCTTTGTGGTCCCTTAGATTGGCGTCATAGAGAAAACTAACTTCGACGCTCACAGAAGCTGAAGAACTTCTGAGAAATAACGCTGAAACTCCTCGACCGCAAGACCCGGTATCACGACTCGCACCTCCTGACCCTTCGCGAGCCTCAGTCAAAACATCTCACAGCGTTGCTTCCGAGGAAAGTTCCTCAAAATGCAGGACCTCATCTCCAGGACTGCGACGATTGTCTAATCTATGCATTCGCACGGCAGATGATTCGCTCTCGGATTTCAACCAGGCCTATAAAAGCGTTCGTGGTCACCTCGCCGTCCAATCCCCGAACTTGCTCTCTGAACCGGCAATACGCTCCAATATTCTCAGTATGATTCTTTCAAACGGTGCTATGTTGGCGAGTCTGTCACCCTCCTCTCCAAATGGCCACAAAGACGCCGAGAGATATAGGTGTGTTCTCTGTCCTCATTATCGGCCGCTTCGCCCTGAACTCTGTTTTTCCTACTTTCAAGAAATGAGGACATTAAGGTTGACGGGAGATTTTTTACTACCGGTGCCATCGTCGCTGCTGCACGCTATGTTGCCTCCGTGGAGCTCAACAATGCCAGCGTTGTCAAGGGCCGTGTTGAGAAGAGCCGCCAGGTAATCGCGGATAAGGTCATCAGCGGTGCAAGTGTGTACGGTCTCTCGACTGGGCTTGGTGGTAGTGGTACGTTGCGCATTCATGGCTTTAACATAAACGAAGCGCTCACAGCCGTTCCATCAATTCTTAGCCGACACCCGTACTGACAAGCCGCTCCTCCTAGGCCACGCGCTCCTTCAACATCAGCACATCGGTATCCTACCTACATATGATGGACCTACTCGACGTCTACCTCTGCAGGATCCCGCTCATACTACGACCATGCCAGAATCTTGGGTCAGGTGAGCCAAAATTGGCAAGTATACTCCCAATTTAGGAAGTCCTAATGGTTTCTCCTTTTCAGGGCAGCAATATTAGTGAGGATGAACTCGCTCATTCGCGGTCATTCTGGAGTGAGGTAAGTGATCTCATCCATGTCATTATCCTAAATAATTGGCACACTTAGGCGGGATCGAGAAGATGGGAGAACTTGCGCGCGGATGTAGTGCCAGTTGTCCCATTGCGTGGCAGCATTTCTGCTTCTGGAGGTTCGTAACCTTCCTTTGACATAAATAAAATCGACTAAATACGACTCTTGTGCAGATCTCTCTCCGCTATCGTACATCGTCCGCGCTCTCGGTACGCCCCATCAAGCACTTGCGTAGTCAATCTCACTGAAACAAGGCACTGAATAGTCGGTAATCCCTCCATCCAGCTTTTCCATGGCTCACGGTCCTCCCGTGCACGTACGAAGTCACCTTCCGATAAAGTGTTGAAGAGCCACTCCATCGAACCCATCGCCCTAGCATCGAAAGAGCATCTTGGAATTCTGAATGGGCCGGCGTTCTCTGCTGCCGTCGCTGCGCTCGCTGTCGACGACGCAATCCGTCTTACTCTGTTGGCACAGGTGTGCACTGCAATGGGTACTGAGGCCCTCAGTGGGTCGTATGTGTCGTTCATACATGGAACGGCGAGACCTCACCCTGGACAGGTCTGGGATTTCTCGAGGGATGGTGCTAATATTCGATGACTCGGACAGGTTGAATCCGCTCAGAATATTTGGAACCTTATTGATGGTAGCAAACTTGCCCGGCTGCACGAAGAAGAGGTCGGCCTTGACGAAGATCAATATTCGCTTCGCCAGGACCGTTATCCTCTTCGCACTGCCCTCAATTCTTGGGTCCGCAAATTGAAGACTTGCTCGCTGCCGTCACAGCAGTCACCCAGGAATGCAATTCGAGTACGTGTGATTTTCTTACACTTTCTCAAATGCTACTTGCTTATGGTTCTCGACAGCTACCGACAACCCCCTCATCGAGAGTGAGACCGCTACCATCCACCACGGCGGAAACTTCCAAGCGATGGCAATAACCAACGCAATGGAAAAGGCGCGCCTAGCCTTGCACCGCGTCGGGGAGCTTCTGTTCTCTCAGAGCACCGAGCTTTGTAACCCTGCTATGAACCACGGACTCCCTCCCTCTCTTGCCGCCACGGACCCCTCGTTGAACTAGGGTATCGATATCGCCACTGCGTCATATGTCGCAGAACTGGGTTATCTTGCCGCACCCGTTTCTACTCACATACAATCAGCTGAGATGCACAATCAAGCAATCAAGTTAGTTCCTTCCTTGTTTCTGCTTTCGTTCTTTGATTAATTTCGGAAACAGTTCTTTGGCGTTGATTTCCGCTCGAGCCACCGTCATGTCGCTGGAGGTTTTGTCCATGCTGACGGCATCATACCTATACCTGCTTTGTCTGGGTACGCGATCATATCAGTTAGCTCACAAAGCTTGAGACTCAACGCCCTTTCTCAGCTCTTGATTTACGTGCTCTTACACTGGAGCTACGCAGTGGCATCGAAGCGATGTTAAAGAAAGAGCTCGTTGACTCCTTCGATTTCCCTGTGACGCACTCCAAGCAGCACACCAAGCTTTCTACCCAGCTCTTCCGCATTGCAGGCAATGCCTTCGAGAAGACAACCATCATGGACAGCGCCGATCAAATGCGTCAGGTCGCCGCTTCGACTGTTCCAGCGATCATCCAATTCTTCGAGGAGAATGGCGCTGATGGAGCGCCTACACTTAGTGCTATCTCCGAGTTCCAGGGGAGCGTCGCGACAAGGTCTGCAGAGTTACACCACTCGCCCCGAGGGGAGTTCTTGACTGGTGTTCGGGTTCTGGTTCCTGCTAGCCCTTACCTTGGCAAAACTCGTGCAGTGTATGAGTTCGTCAGGAAGGGTCTCGGCATTAAAATGCACGGCGCTAAGAATTACGGCGGATTTGTCAACGGAATTGGTGACGATGTGTCCATTGGCCAGAATATCTCGAAAATTTATGAGGTACGTTGCCACCTTCCTCATAACGGGTACTCAGACACAATTGTAGGCTATCTACGACAGACAGATGCAGAACGCCGTTGTTGCTACTTTCGTTTAGCATTACCTCTTATATTTTGTATATGTAAGCGTTTCAAATAGATGGAGTCGACATAAACCTTAAACCTGCAGCCTTCGAAGAAGCATCTGACGCGTCGATTGTGTCGCGCTAATTATTCGCTCAGGGGTTATTTGCAAAATCGGACATTACAAATGTCCAGACGATAACGGAGGGACAGAGAGCCTACATACCTCCAGGTTGTAGTAGCAAAAACTTGGTGCGTAGGGATATTTTGAGATCCTCCACGATTGCATCGATCTAGAGTGTCCTGATGATGATCAACCAGAGTCTACGAGTACTTAAAGACTCCCTGTTCAATTGTAATGCGCCTCGCTGTTTTGCGTCGACTTCGTGACATGTTTCAACGTGTGGTTCAGGAAAACATACTCCCTCATGCATTCGAACTAATTATGTAGTCAAAACGTGTTTACCAGCCACACCCCACGTCCCATTGATCTATATCGGACTGAATTCAGTGTTCACACAACGAAGAAATCGACGGTTCAGCTGACGGGGAGTTGTGGTTCTAGTCAACCCTTAGCCCATGAGCGCCTGCTGGGTACCCCGAGAGTCGTGGTGACCCTTCGGCGTCAAAAGCATTCAAAAGGAAGAAGGCGTGCGTCGATTAGTCACGTGTGGAGGGGTATATAAGGGCCTAGTTGGACTCCGCTGAGGGAACCCGGCAACTGCCTCTTTCGCCTCGACCACCGCCACCACCGCCTCCGCGACTCCGCCTCACGATGTCCAAGACTGGCCAGACAGGCTACAACACCCTCCTTCTCCGGCGTCAACTCGCCGAATTGACCAAGCATCCTGTTGAAGGGTTTTCAGCGGGTCGGTGGCTGATCTTCGTCTCTGATCTGAGGCTGATGTAAACCCATCTGAAACTAGGCCTTGTCGACGACGACAACCTCTTTGAATGGGAAATTCTCATTATCGGGTGAGTTTGTCGGCTCGTCCATTGTCTGTCCTCGTTCTCATCGCGTTTGTATCGTAGCCCTCCCGACACCTTGTAGTATGCCTCAGTTCCAACATGTTTCTTGTCCAACTCTTGATTCACCAGTTTTTTTCGTTTTCAGTGAAGGAGGCTTCCTCAAGGCTCGGCTTACCTTCCCCCCGGAGTACCCTCTCCTACCTCCGAAGATGCGGTTCCTGACACAGATGTGGCACCCGAACAGTATGTCCTGTAGCTGCCGATGACTGCAGCTCAACTAATCCGTTCCGGTAGTCTACCCGGATGGGACTGTTTGCATATCAATCTTGGTATGTCGTATGAGTCGATGGATTGGTTTTGTCTCATGGTGTCTCGCAGCACGCGCCAGGGGATGATCAATACGGGTATGAGGATGCTGGTGAACGATGGATGCCAGTACACACAGTGGAGACTATTGTGAGTGAAAAGATTGCCGCGATACGCGACGCTTGCTGTAACAGCTCTCTTCCGTAGCTCATCAGTGTCATCTCGCTCTTGTCGTCCGACACACCCAATCTGGACAGCCCAGCCAACGTTGATGCTGCGAAGGAGGTGCGCACAGATCTGGCTGGTACGTTTCTTCCCCCTTTTCAGCCTCGCGCCTTGCTCAAGCAATCCACACTAGGCTACAAGAAGAAGGTCAGGAGATTGGTGAGAAAGAGTGCCGAGGAAGCGTACGACTGATGTTTTCTATATTTTACTGGTCGCTATCGTTGAGTTCCTTTCTTTCCTCATCTTTTGGAGACAATATCAGCCCTCCCCTGGACGTATTCGTTGTATATACGGAGTCATCTTCCATGTTGTCATCTCTCGTCGCTTAAAGCAGATATCATCATCCTAGCATCTCGGCTTCAGATCGTGGGAAATCTAATTCGGGACCACTGTTGTTCACCCGCGTTGACTTAGCTCTCTTCCACAACGTCCTCGCAACCCAGGCTGCGACAAGATTCTACTTCCTTCTTCCTCCGGACACCTATTGTCTTCCCGTTAAGTGCTTTGGCTATACCTGATAACTGGCACCGAGGAACACGCGTTCCAGTCATATTGTGACCCAGAACGCGTTTCATCGAGCGGTCCGGTCTACAATACGCCTCTACCACGAGCAGGGCACAACGTCAGTATCTTGGGCCAACCTCGGAAGATTAAATTCAGCGGCAAGATGCCTACCAAAGACGCATATTCCAATCGTAACGATCTCATTTCTCTTACTTCGATAGGGAGCCACAATTATGACTGATCCCTTGCCTTATTCCAGGTTCTTCCCTCTCAGGCGTGCCCGCACCTGTTGGTATGTGGATCACATCCACAGAAGATACAGAACTAAGCCAAAGTAACTCGAATAGAATTGGACTCCGATTCCGACTTCAACCCTGGTGCCTACATACCTGAGCCCAAAAAGAAGCAGAAGACCAAAACAACCTCAGCAGGACCCTCACGTAAGAGACGGCGAGCGGATGCCCTCGAAGACCCTGGGTCTTCTCCGAAGCGCCGAAAGCGTTGGTCTATCCTCGATGTTGCGTTGCAGTGGAATATGCTGACAATTCCTTCACCTTCTAGGCGTGCGTTCTGCAGGCATCGCGGATCCCAACCCTCTCCAGAAGTATTTCGGTCAGTGCATATCAGCGAAGCCGCTCTATTCCCTGTTTAAAATTTTCTACAATAGGCAATGACCTGGACCTACATTCAGAGTCGGAGGAAGAGGAAGAGGATATCCCGACCTTCGCCAAATCTCACTCGGAGCCCGAGGCCGAAGAAAGTGACGAAGACGAGCGAAAGAGATATCTGGCTGCACGAAAGGCGAAAGCTCTTAAGCAAGCACCGAAGTTGCGGACGCCGCCTTCGTCAAATCCAGGCTCTAAGCCTATTGTTGCTGTTGACGACGATGATTCCATGATAGGTGAGGGCCTTAGCATTGTTGTTGCGTGTAACTTGCCCAGAAATTGAAATCGATTTTCGCTTATGCCTGCAGAGCCGGAGTCAGACCCCGGTTCCTCGCCCCTACGAAGTATGCCTCTGTCAAGTGTCCCAAAAACCACCGCCCCGTCGAAGAATGGCACCATACCCGTGTCAAATGGTCCGAGATATCTTTTTGCTTCGATTTTCTATTTTATTTACTCCGTCCCCTTCCAGCCGATGACTCTGTAACAGAATCTGAGACCGAACCCGAGACTGAATCCGAAACTGAACCGGAGTCAGACGAGATATGGGCAAAATTCCTACTCATGGTGAGTCATAGGGCGATACCATCCAGAGTTCCCAAACTGAATGGCACTTTGAACGATGTGCAGCTACCACAACACAGAGCGCCCTTCAGAAACCGAACCTTCCGGCCAGCGACCCGGATTCCGAAACAGAACCCGAGTCTGAGGCGGAGGAGGTGAAAAGCGTCGTAAGTTCCCACCCGCACTTTCTCGAGCGTTCTTTCCGGCGGCGGTTCTGATCTTTTTTTATTTACAGAAACTCCGCCCGCGACCCGGTTTTCCTCTGTCCCCGAACCAGCGACCTGGCGAGGCGCTAGTTCTTGATGAAGAGCAGGGCATCAAGATCCCAGCACCTATCAACACATACCTCCGCGATTATCAGCGTGACGGTGTAAAGTTCCTGTGGAGGCAGTATAATCAAGGACGCGGAGGACTTCTTGGAGACGATATGGGTCTGGTAAGTTGCCATAAAACCCTGCTGTTCGCGTAAACTCTTTAATCCGACTACCTTTTTTAGGGTGAGTACTACTTGACGATAACTTTCCAAGGCGCTTAAGACGATGCGCTTGTGCAACCTAGGAAAAACCATCCAACTTATCTCGTTCTTATCTGCCATCATGAAGAAAGAGGGCACAATAAGGGATAAGCACCGTCGGAGAAATTACGTTTCTAAACTTCAAGACGGCAAGGCATGGAAGCAGAGAAGGGAATTGCCACCTGCAAATGCGAAATGGCCGACATGCTTGATTATTGCACCAAGCACGGTTGTACACAATTGGGAGCGAGAATTCGAAACGGTAGGAGTAAATTTCTTCACATGGCGGAGATATTCAACACCTTACAGTGGGGCTACTTTGAGGTTGGGCTGTATAATGGTGGGCCCAAAGACCGCGAACCCGTCCTACAGGACTTCAAGCTCGGTCGACTAGACGTAGGTAAGGCCTGAAATAGTTGAAGGTGGTGGCCTGCCCTGACTCTGGCATGAACAGTAATAACAACCTTTGACCTCGCCCGTCGGGAGATCAACTTGCTCGACGATCTCGCATGGAGCTGTATCATCGTTGACGAAGTCCACCGCGTGAAGAACGAAACCGCGAAAATTACGTTAGCGTATCATCAGTTCAAATGTCTACACCGTTTCGGCCTCACAGGGACGACCATCCAGAATTCCTACAAGGAGATGTGGACAATACTGGACTGGACAAACCCTGATAAGTTAGGCACGGCAAAACAGTGGAACGGATATGTGGTCAAACCGTTGACCATGGGACAGTCGGCAAGTGCCACGGAGGAGGAGAGGGCCAAGGCTTTGGTGGTGGCGGTTATTTTGAGAGATAAACTTCTGCCAGAATTCTTCCTTCGAAGGTAAGCTATGATAATTTCTTGGTGTCCGCCGTTATAATCTGCTTCTTGACCAGGACGAAGGATATTATCAAAGACCAGGTCAGTAAAAAAAGAATCTAGCCGCCCGGATTACATCTGACAAGGAACCTCACCACCAGCTACCTCAAAAGACGGACCAAGTCGTTTTCTGCCCATTGACGGACAGACAAATCGCTGCATACAAGCACCTCCTCAACATGGAGCCGCTGCAAAATTTGGTGAATAGAGATAAACCATGTCCATGTAGTTCTCGCCAATCGTGAGTCATTTGTCTGCCACCACATTCCCACTTTATCTGATTAGCGCTCAAGACGGAAGAACTGTTGTCACCCATTTGTGGTCGGAGACGTTTTCAAGTTCATGTCGATTCTCATCAAATTGTCCAACCATCTTGGCCTTATTTTACCCGGTAAGAGATCTTGACTCCACTTCTTCGATCATTTTCTGACATCTCCCAAGGTCCAAGTGATACTGCAGAACAAGTAATCCCATTCTCCAATTTATCTTGTACAACTGCTTACGTTACTTTTTCTCAGACTGCTAGGAATCGATCACTCGCGGAAATAGCCTTCCCAGACGGGGATATCCCGAAATACGGGACTGCCATGATGCAGCCGCAATATTGTGGAAAGTGGGGGGTACGTCAAGTCGTAGTCCAAGTGTCTGTCCGTGAACTGACGTCCACGGCCCAGGCTTTAGAAGTGCTTCTCAGAGAATGGAGGAAGGACAAGTCCAATAAGGTTCTCATATTCACCAAGTCTGTCAAGCTTCTGGAGATGCTGGAGTTCCACCTGGGAACGAAGGGTTTGTTTTACGGTGTTATAACCTTAGATCTTGCTGAAGCATTCTCGCGCAGGCTATGAATTCCTGAAACTTGACGGAAGTACGAAACAAGTAGACCGTATGGGGTTCGCTTATCTTGCCAGACGTTCCTATTTACCGCTTTTCGTCTAGGTATGCCGATGATCGACCAGTTCAATCACGATCCGGACGTTTTACATTTTTCTGATCTCGACACTGGCCGGTGGAACTGGATTAAATCTGACTGGTAAGCTTTAGCTGCCCTCCGATCCGCCTCTGTATCTTGAACGCCACCTAGGCGCAAATAAAGTTGTCATATTCGGTGAGTGCCCACCTTTTTATTGGGTTCCAGCTTCTGACTCAAGAAATCGAAGATCCCAATTGGAGTACGCTTTCAGGTGTCTATTTCAAACTATGGTTTCGCTGACGTCGCGTCTACAGATCCAGCACATGACCTGCAGGCCATGGATAGGTACGCAGCCCACCATCCTCCATTCGCATTATCCTGACCTTGGCGTAGGGCCTTCCGTTTTGGACAGACACGAGATGTTGCCGTATATCGACTACTCGGAGCCGGCTCTGTAGAGGAGCTCATATATGCGAGGCAAATATACAAGCAACAGCAAATGGCCATAGGCTACGATGCCAGTGTCCAGACCAGGTCCTTTTACTTGTTGTCTATGACTGTATGCGAGTCTGACACGACAAATCAGATATTTCCAAGGCATTCAAGGCGACAACGCTAAGAAGGGAGAACTGTTTGGTATCGAGAACATCTTCAAGCTGCACGAAGACAAGTTGGCGACTAAAATGGCGGTGAGTCGAATGCCAAATTTTGACCGGCAATCAGGAATTTACGTGAAATAAAGATTGAAAAAGCCAACCTGGCTGAGCTGGATTGGGCTCTAGCAAATCTGGATGGTGGTCCTCGTGGAAAGAAATCCGCCAAGCCAGCCAACGAGCTCGTTGAAGCTGATGCGAAGGTTGGCAAGGAAGAGGTAGTACTCGGTCTCTGGTCTTTTCTTTGAAACTCACTGACGCCTTTCCAACCGTAGGGCAATCTCAAAGGCTTAGGTGCTCTGTTGTTCGATGATGCGCCTCCTCCGACGGTGCCGCGTGAACAGGATATCATTCAAAAGACCCTCAACGCCATCGGTGTGACATACAGCCATATGAACGACGAGATCCTGGTACCGAGCAAGATCGAAGCGGAACGTACAAAGCGAACTCTCTTGGTTTGTTGTCTAGTTCTTTTCATACACATCTGATACTCAGATAGTTCCCTTTTCAGAATGTCAGAAAGAGGAAGAGCAAAGGAGCGGAGAAGGAGAAGGAACCTTCACCACAGTTCCAATGGCCGCCCAAACGGCGCCATCATAAGCCTCAACCTACCCCAGAGCAGCAGTACGCCGCCCCAATTCGACTCGAGACCACCAGCTCATGCATTTAAATAGACTTGCCTCGCGACACAAGGCCCTGATTCGTCTCGGCATGATTAACAGCCCGGACGATGTATCCAATTTTGCGCACGAGTTGTGGGTCCTCCGGGAATTACTGTACGACCTCCGGCACTCATCTGCTCCTGAATCTCTAGCGCCCGTCAATCGCCTGACGCCCAGCGCAAAATTATCGCAGAACTCGATCAGTGGGCCGCAGAACACCCTATGTCATCAGATTCCGACTGATATACATACCCTGAAGTGAAACTTTCTTTTTATTATTATCTATAGATCGCGTTCGTCGTCTGTCATTTTGATCCATCGATGCAATCACCACATGTGTACGAAAAGCGCCACAATGGCAGGAATGGGCAGGTGAACGAAGTGGATGATAGGACGGACTTGCCTGTGGCATACGGCGCAATTCAATCAGGCTTCGGCAATCTTCGCGACCCTGTCGTCATCGAACAACAATCCTCGCGTGAGAATTTCGCTTTGTGGCTCCTCTCCAGCTTACCACGCAGCAAACGCGACATTAGACGCGAATCCACTTTCAAGGCGTCGAAAAGGTGATTGGCGTGAATATCTACGGCTCGTGCTGTTTTCGATGACGAAGGTTCACTCAAGTCCTTTTTTATAGGGGCCCAATTTTGCGTGCCTTGTTGCAGGTCTACGTACACCCTATGACAGTCAAACGCGCCATCGACGATGACTCTGAGGGCGAAGACGTGACGCACAGTACGAAGAAAATACCTCGGCGATCCACCCGAACACGGAGAAAGTCTGGCGTTTCGTGTGATTTCTCGTTCTCATCACCCATATCCTCGTCCTCGGACGCCACTCCCAGCTTCGAGACTCGTTCGGAGCGCACGGCTGCCCGACAAACGCGTAGAGAGGTCTCAGAGGAGTCATCTGATTCGGAGATAATCTTCGTGGAGGCTCCCATCGTCGTGAAAAAAGGCAAAACCGTGGAAAAGCACTTCTCAGAGCCCATTACCATATCTGGCAAGGCACTTCGTCCCACCGTCGCGTTTGACACGTTCTGGAGGTTTGCAGCGGAAAGGAAGGGCATTGATGATAGACGTCGTGCTGGGCTTCCCGCTCCGTGAGTCCTTTAATTCCATTACTTCGAAATTATTCTTCATCTCTTTGTGTAGCTGGACAAAAGACGAAATTCTGCAAAAGTATTTCTTTTGCAACACCTTTCGCGTCTTGGATAAAGGTTGTCAATTTCTTATTAAGGAAGTCATCGAAAAAGGCTCCCAGGATCCCGAAGAGGTCGTCTTTCGCGTCATACTGTTCAACACTTTCACGAAGATAGAGACCTGGGAGCTCTTAGCTCGTGAGCTTGGCCCTCTCAAATGGACAACCTACAACAGGATGGAATATCGTAAAGTCCTCTCTCGTGCAGTCGCCCGTGGCATGGCGCTGTACACCGGTGCCTACATCAAGCCCGCTCCCCATTTTGGTGAAAGCACGAACTACGCTAATCACTTATACCTTCTCGAAACTTTGATGGATAGCAAGCTGGCGTCAAGACTGCTCGTCGCACCTTACATGGCCGACGTTTACGAGTACATATACTCGTTTCCAAGTATGGGTCCTTTTTCGACCTATCAACTCATGCTCTGCCTTTCCTACACGAATGTCCTGAATTTCAACAGTAATGATTTTGTTATCTCAGGCCCTGGTTCTATTTCTGGGCTTAAAAAGATTTTTGGCAAGAGCATGGATGGCCACCACGATCTTATCTTTCATCAAGCCGTGATGAGGTATTTCGTCGAATCGCAAGATTTCCATTTCAAGCGGCTCGGCCTGGAGTTTTCCGGCCTGGGACCGAAGCGGCTGCCCATGGATCTCGCCGACATCGAGCACACCTTATGCGAAGTGGATAAATACTGCCGCGTGGCCCACCCTCAGCTTAAAGGAAAGCGCACGAACATACATCGCCTCCACCAGCCGTCGTCTCCACCGAAACGACATCCAGCTGTGCTGCCAAAGTCATGGGCGCATCCACTCGTCGCACTTCCCGCATTCGACCTCAGAAAAACCTTATGCTCGAGAAGAGATACGAAATCGAGCGCATAGCAGACGACGAGCTGGTTGATGGTGTTCGTAAGTTTCTGGTGTACTGGAAGGGATACCCAGCCAGCGATGCGACTTGGGAGTGCGAGAGCTCCCTCTCGCATGATGCTCCAGGCGCGGTAGAGGACTACCTCTCCAAGCCGATGAAGCGTTAGGCAGACGTGCCATATTGTCGAGCTTCCTTTGCTTTCGATATTGTTGAGCTTCCTTTGCTTTCGATATTGTTGAGCTTCCTTTGCTTTCGAATTCTTGCTTTCTGATATCTATCATTGATTTACTGTCTTTCTTGCTTATAACTGTATTACCACCTTTAAATAATTCCACTGATATCTCATCCTTGAATTCTCCTGTACATATTTTGACGTATTGTATCACTTAGTACACCTGCAACTCGTAGACCCGGACTTTGTAAAAGCCTCGTAGCACGCCCTTTCTGTCAATGCAAACCAACAAAAGTTTCACGGATTCTGAGCTTATTATTCGACCGTGCGCATGGAGAGGTCTGCAGTTTGGAAAAGGGACAATGCTGTGTCGCTATATTTGCTCATGTTAGGCAGGACGCGTTCAGTGCTAAAGCTAAAGTCGCGTTCACTTCTGCAGCCTCCAGGTCGGGATTCACGACAGACCACTCGCCTCCCTTACCCATGAAAACTATTCACCGCCTACGAGAGGCTCTTGTTAGGGCGCTATCTCCCTGTTCTCATGACGTCCACCACGATGAACAAGACCTTTTTGACGAATTAATGATCCAAAAGCCTCGACTATTGAAACTATTCGAGGTTGGACCAAGGAACCCCCTGGAACAGCGCGAAATAGAGTCAGGTGAGTACTTAACTATATGATCCTGCTTATAGCTAATAAGAGGCGTAGGAAAGACAACAATCAACCAAAAGTCAACTGCAGTGAATGCCGACTTCTCTCGACAAGCTGTTTTCTTATCCCAGCAACTCGACTGTTCCGAAAAATATTTAGCCGAAATCCTTCACCATGTCATGTCGGAAAACCCGAACATAGGCCCCGTCGCCTGCATGGAGATGACAGTGGCAACATTCCACCAACGAAGGCGATACCTCGTCGATTGCTTGAGGTTTCTGCTCGAGGCTACGGAAGCCGCCGATCTGCCTGACGCGTCACCGAACTACAAACGGATAGCAAGATTCGTCCGAGTGGAGCTACTTCCTGGAACGCGAGCGCCGGCAGGTGATACTACTTTAGCGAGCAAGGTGTTCAAAGAGATTGAGCAGCTAGATGCGATACTTGGAAAGGCTGATGCTGCGAGGAAGAATGCTGGAAGCAATACGGTACCACCGACAGGTCAAGGTGCGTTGCAGGACCGGTCATTCGCTTTCTCGCCTAATGTATCATACAGGTAACCCAGCCTTAGGGTTGGACATTCTCAACGCGCGCTACGACTCCCTGAAATATGAACGCCGGTACCTCGCAGTCGTCCTCTGCTCAATATCACGTCTTGGGTATCTAGGGTCGAATGAACTCAAGCTCGTGATCGAATGGTTATCCAATAATTCCAACCACCCAATGACTTCCTACCTTCTCACTGCTGTCCTTCTCGCTTTTGATCCCATCGATCCTTTGGACCCGGTGACCTCATCCCGGCAGGTCCTTGCAACAGACAATGTTGTCCTTCATTTCATGACGAAGAAATTCGAGCCATCATCAAAATGGAAGGATGCAGGTTTGAAAGCCACGGTCCTTTTGAAGTGGACACTATTTTTAACGGAAGCACGGCACAACGATACTAGTCTGGAGCATCGTAGTGGGTTCAAGACCGAGGAGCTGGAGACACAAGTGTGGAATGCTGTCCAGGGTGACGCTTTCACGTATCTCGCCCTCTTGTTGCTTCGCCTACCGGGGAGGAACAATGGCGGCCCAGCGGCGTCTCTACTTGAATCTATTCCAACAGACCAACAAGATCAACGGGAAGTGCCTCCTCCCGACTTCAACCTCACTCTCCTCGCCTCACTAGAGGCGCTCGTGCGCTCTCTGATCACTCACGCCTCTTCTGAGCTCCGCAAGATCAAGCAACGGCAAGAGGATCTCGTCCTGGCAAATGTACGGACGGATCGGACAAGAACAACTTCCCGCTTTGCATCGACGCTTCCTCCCGAGCCCGAGAAGAACGACCCTCCTCCTCGTCACGACATAGCCACCTTGTACACATTCATTGGACTACTATATGCAGCTTTGCCACCAGAACGGGCGCTTCAATTTTGGGGTGCCGGCCCGCAGCAACAATCATACCGTCCGACATACCAAGAATCGGTGGAATCGACATCTGGTCGCCTCCCAACCTTCTTGCAGTGGGCTGTATGGTCAACGCCGACGCAGGATTTAACTATGCTATCATCTTTGTACGATATGCTCTGCGGCCTTGCCAACGGCCAGCAGTGTAGCGAGCTGGCCTACAACTTCATGGCAAGAGGTGGAGGTGAAGTTTTACCGGGAAGTCTACTTTCAACGTCTTCGACAACAGGTCCTTCGGTCTCTTGGACAGTCATTTTTGGCCTTTTGGAGTCGTGGGCTGTCAATGCTGCAAATCCACGTAGCCAACCCCAACCCAAACCAATGAACGGATCATTCAGTGGCTCTCTGCAAAATCTCGCCTCTCCACCCATATCCCATCAATTCGCACTTGGGCCCAAGGATGTCCTTCTCGCGAGTTCCTTCCTGCGAGTTCTTTCAACAGTTGTCAGCCATTCAGTTGTCGTTCGAACGACCGTAGCTGGGCATATCCATTTCAAGGCAATCCCAACTCTATTGTCATTGATTCCGTTGGGCATTCCGCTGGAGTTAAAAGGGGCTATTTTTGAGACATTGGCAGCTTTCTGCGAGCCAGGCGCTGGGGTGCCGGGAGTGGAGATATGCAAAGCCGTTTGGACGCTCATGGAGAGATTGGAAGTCATCAATGTGCGAGTTGGCCCGTCAGGGACGTACAGCATTTCGTTGGCTACGGGGAAAGGCGTAGAAGTCGAGCTGGAGCAGGTCGAAGCTGCACATCAGTTGTACCCCGCG
Source organism: Agrocybe chaxingu (assembly GCA_027627235.1). Lineage (NCBI taxonomy): Eukaryota > Fungi > Basidiomycota > Agaricomycetes > Agaricales > Agrocybaceae > Agrocybe > Agrocybe chaxingu. The sequence continues at coordinate 4,106 of JANKHO010000439.1, read as the reverse complement.
ACCATTCCATTCTTGAAGCTCTTGGGTACACTAATTCACACCCCAAAGCAAATCTCGATTCAAGACCGTGCGGCAGGCACCGAACCTCTCAATACTATCCCGGAGACGCTGGGGCAACCGTACCGTTTGCCTGGCATTGGTCCTTTCACATCTTTCGTCATTGACAATGTCTTTGCGAACATTCCCAATCGCGAGTACTCGCGTCCATCCGATAGATGGCAAATCAACGATCTCTGCTTAAGCTTCATCGAGAGGAGTTTAGCAAACTTCAATTTGGAAACTCTCGTCACAAGCCCGGACGACTCACCCTTGAAGTTGGAGTCACTTGTTCCTCTCCTCGTGCATCCCGGTTACGACGTCATGAAGCGCCTGTTGACGAACTCGCCTCTCCAAGCAAGTATTCTGTCGTACCTTGTTGAAGGGCTCTCAGGATTTGAGAAGGGCTTTGCTGACGAGGAGCCTTTCTACCGCAGCACCATCATTCGCGTCCTCCGCATAGTCTACCGCGTTTTGGAAATCCAGGACATCTTCCTTGACGTTTTCATCCCTCTTCTCTCTGACTTCAATAGCTCAACGTTCGTTGGCCAGGTTCACTCCCGATCTTTCTTTACCCGATTCGATCAAGCGTTGTCCTTTGGACCTCATTTCATCCCTTCAATAGCTGCATACATGTCATATGCTCCTCATCCCGAGTTGGTCCTTTTATCCGTCAGAATCATCTCGAGACTCTCCCTATCCGTCTCTCCGTCGACCTTGGTTATGTTGATCGAAAGAAGCCACGAGTCAGATCGGATTTTGGGAGGCTTCCTACAGATAATGATGACAGAATCCATGGACGATGTGGCCCAAGCAGAAGAGTATGCCGAACAAACGACAGGTGCAGGTTCACCTGTAATTGATGCACCATCAGACTCGCTTGAGCAATCCATTCGCATAGCTGCCCTTGAACTCTTGATCCAGGACACAGATACCAACCGTCCGTACCCTAACATCGCCCACTTCCTCCTCTTTGGGGGCAAAGGCAGTGACCAAACCATCCAGGATCCCCATGCTCTCGGCGCCCGACAGACAAGTATTCACGTACTTCTCGATCTTGTCAATACTGGTGTTTCAAGACTCAAGAGCAAGCGCAAGGAGCAGGAGTATAGTCAGGTCGAACCTCTCTTCATCACCATGCCAGTGTTGGCGGAACGCTGCTATCGGGTCGTATATCAGCTCTGTGTGCATCCAAGGACGTCGGAATTCACGGCGCGTTACCTTCGGACCCGAGAAGACTTTTTCGGCCGCCAACTTGCAAAGATACCATCTGCTACCCCAGAGACGCTTCAAGATCCACCTATCCAAGTGGTTTACAACGATGGTTCACGAGTCACAACGACGGTGCCGTCATTGAGCTCCTTCCTTCGTCTGAGGTCGTACATCTTTGACCTTGTCGCGCTCGAACTACACGTGCTAACAAACAAGAACCATTTCAAGGCTGTGTCAGAACTTTTGGAGATCCTCTTCGGCACTGATGTTGACTACGAAGAAGAGCATAATTTTTCGACTTTCCATGAGCTCGGTCAATCACCCATGCGCATTATCGACTTTCTGCAATCGCTATTGTTCGATTGGGCTGACAGTCTATCGGTTCAAGCCGTCGAGGTGAACTATCTAAATCAGCTCAATCTCCAATCATGCATGCGCAAAGATTCATCTGGCTGCGAGGTTGTGGATCGTACGGCGTTGCTGTACTTACTTGCAGCTGCGAGGAGGTCGCTGCTTGCCCAAAGTAGCATCGCAACGCAGGCGCAAAACGATCAACTCACAGCAGAAATCTCATACGTTCTGGAGAGCTGCGCTATTGAGAACCATCGCCGCAAGGTGGCATATGCACGGGTTACAGGTTTTGAGGCTTGGAGGCGGCTGCTGGACCTTGCCCTCACGAAATGCTTCGACCGACTCCCCCATACCCGTCGAGAGAATATGCTCTTCGACCTCCTCCACGTCCTTCCTGCTGCCATTCGTTCTGGCAACATAGAGGAATCCACCGCTATTCTGCTTTCGGAGACGGTGCTCTCGTCGATTACCAAGTTGAGGGAAGACAGGCGGCACCAGGTAATCCTCCAGTCGATGGGCGGTGATTCAGAGTCAGGTTCACTGCCGGCCGAGCGATTGTACAACATCCTCCGCAACATTCTTGAAGGCATTTTGGACAACAACCACGTCGAGCTTGTTCGTGGAAATCTTTATGCTGCCTTGATCAACTTCATCCATCTCGTACGCTCGTCATCTTCTGATGCGGCTGCAACTCCCGAAATCGGCCCTGATCCGTTCACGATGTCTTTGTCATTGTCGACCTTCCGTGATAGCACCACGACACGTAGAAGCCCGTCTCTGTCGGCGTCAATATCAGGCGAGAAGCTCTCTTCGACGCCAGGAACAGCTCTCGAGTTGGGTTGCCTCGCTGTTCTGAAACCAGTGATAGAGCGGTTGGTGACTACCATTTCAAGAGATGCGATCGATGGCACGGAGGTTTGGAAGACCGTTGCCTTTATGCTCCTCGATGCGACCGTCCAGTTGTCAAGTTTGGAGAAACAGCATGTTGTGCTCTCTTCGCTCAACCGCCATGGAATCTTGTCGAATTTTGTGCGAAGCATCAAGGATTCGGATGCACGGCTCCAGTCTGTGCTGAAGCCTGATCCTGGTGAGCCCATTCAGGTATTTCTTGATTTTGAAAAAGGATTCAGGTCCGACTATCCTAGATGACCTTAATTCGCTGTATGTCTATGAGGCGAAGACGTCTTTGTTCATTAGAATGGCACAAACTCGTGCTGGTGCCGAACGCCTTCTCGAAGCGCGACTCCTGCCTATCCTTGCACAATGCGACTATCTCGACACCAGACCAGAAGCTGATCAAGCTTTTATCGGTAACTTGTCTTCCAGTTCTGAACTTACTCGTACTAACGATATAATACAGACCAAGATTCTTTCCTGCCATCTGCGATTCAGAGATACCACCAGCTTTTCATGCCTGCCCTGCAAGTCGTAGATGGCATGCTTGCGACGCTTGGTAGCAGACATACCACCGCAACCCATCAGGTCAGTTTCCGCGTACCTCGATGTGTATAAACTCTAATAATATAAGCTAGGCTTTGGAATTCCTATCCGCCCACGGTTCGACAATCGCCATTCTACTGAAGAACGAGGCAGAGCAGGTTATCCTACCAACGTTGGAGGAGATCCACCTGATCGTGGCGTTGTGCACAAGCATCCTACCATCCGTTCCAAGACGGAGCTTGTCAGTCACTTTCGAACCCATTTCAGAGTACATTCTCAATATTCTCGCCCTCTTTCTAGTTGTCTCCTAATTCTGGATTCGGTGCCATCCACCTCGCCATTCTCGGTCTATCAACAAGATGCCTTGCGCGAGGCAAAACCTTTGCGCAAGTCATGCCAATCACTGAGTCGGATATCAAGCTAAGCAACGCATACGCGTTTGGTCAGTTTCGTATCTCTGTTGCTAGCATTGGCCCTGCGATTGACTGCCATTTGTCTGCAGGCTACGGAAATCAGACCAAGTTCGACGTCAAGGTCCAGCGCCAGGAGAGGCGACTGAGGAAGAGTATCGTGTCGTACATCGGGGCCTCGAGCGAGTTCACAGAGCCTGAGATAACACTTGTCCTCTCGCCCGTGACGATCACACCTCGAAACGAAGAGCGGGCGTCCCATTTCGCAGGTGAGTTTGGACGGGCAACTTGTAAGCGACATTAGCCAACCCGTTTTCAAGCCACTGTACCCACCGTCGGCGATGCCCTTGTTGCTTTGGATGATATTTGCAACGACCTCGCCGAGACTCTGAAGCAAATATCGAGGATCGGTGCTGAACTGGCCAACAAGGACCAGATTGGGTTGGAAAGTGCACAGGAGGTAGGATTTCCTCACTCCCTCTTAATGACTCCGACTCATCTCGGGTCTCAAAGATTCTGCGCGACATTGACCCCGTGCTGCTCCGCGATCTCGAGATCGAGCAAAAAACGCGCCCTGCTCGCCCAAGAGCTCACACACACCCGCTCCGCCGCACAGCACGATGCCAAGGTGTTGCTTGCGTCGCTCGAGATGGTGCT
>JANKHO010000438.1:0-23542 GCA_027627235.1 Agrocybe chaxingu | reverse complement strand
GAACCCTAGCTTAGGGTTCTGTTTTCCTTTGTTTACTCCGAAACGGGTTGTGCCAACCTTTTTACAAAGCGCTGTAAAAAATAAATCGAAAAGGAAGGAGAGAGAGAGGAAGTTTTTATAGAACCTTAATATAAGGCTTGAAAACCCCCTATGGAGTGTGAAAAGCGATTTTTGTGTCCCTCTCGCAATGGTTGCCACCGGGCCGCTCTCATACGCATGGTGAAACTGGCTCGAGGAGTCATCTTTCCCAGCCATGCTGCTCAATACGCTTTTGCCCGCCAACATCTCGGTCCTTGAATTGGGCTGCGATGGCCACTTCTGGGCAAATTGGGGGAAGTTGCTTATTTGGCTACAACAGCCCATTAGGTTGTTGCTTCAAAAGAAAACAATTTCAGTTCCCCATTTTCTCAACGTACGCGGCATTCCTCTTCACGTCCTCGCACTCTCCGGAAAAATAAAGAATTTCTCACTGGACAACTCCGAGTCTGATATCCCAAAGTCAACAGGTTGGTCATCCACACAAAAACCCCGATTGACCACTTGTCAGTTGGACGCCACGCTCACCTGTCACAAGTGCTAATCAATGAGAAATTCGCTGCTTGGGCCTCCTTTTCCCTCTCCAGCTTTCGTTCGATCCATGTTATTCCAATCCTTCGCGCTCATTGCAATTAAATCACTTTGTTAATGCCGGTTGTCGAAAAGGGTTTACATCTGTCATCACAATTATCAGCGCCAAAAATCATGGACACTTCAAAAGACATACCTACCCATGCCAGGATGGTTTCCAAAACTCCCATCGACAGACAGTCTTGTCTGTACACAGCATTCCTGAAGCGAGACGCACTAGACACCTCCAGCCATTGCACTGACCAGGGGTCAGGCCCGTCTCTACGAGGTAGCCGAGCGACAATCTGCACCATACTCGGACGTTCAGTAGGGTTCCGACCCCAGCAGTCCTCAACGATCCGCCATATCCCCTTCGTCAACCCTCTCTCGACGAAAGCTGGGTCTTCAGGAGTAGGAGTCGAAGGCTGTGCGCCGTGCATGATTTGCAGTATGACCGTTGCGTCCAAGGGAAATTCGTAGAAGGGAACCTTGCCAGTGTAGATCTCGTAGCATACGCAACCGAACGCATAGACGTCGGTCTCTGTACTCTTTCGCGGGTCGTCGACGTAAGGATCCAACAGCTCGGGGGCTTGCCACCGCACGGTGCCCTGGCAAGTGTTATCGTTCCCGGTCTCGAAGTGCGCAGACGTGGACATAGCATTCTCAGCAATGCTGGAAAGACCGAAGTCGCACAAGCAGGCGCTACCTGTGTCGGTAACGAGAATATTAGCCTGTTTCACCCACACGTTAGCAACTCAACTTGGCTACCGAGGATAACTTTCTTACCCCCTTTAGATCTCCGTGAACGATATCCTTCTCGTGTAGGTATGAAAGACCAGCGGCAACGTCGGATAACTGGCCAGAGTTGAGAAAGAGCGGGGTTGGAGAGTGGGGAACCATACCAGAGGGAGGCGGCGTGTTGTTGGATATTTCTTCAAGTACTCGGTGATGTTGCCGTGGTCCATCCAAGGTGAGACGAGGCACACACGGCGGTACTGATCTTCCAGATGATAAACTCCATAGAACGGAAGGAGGTTTGGATGGAAGACGTGACCCCACACGATTGCCTCCCTATGGAAAATCTTCAAAATACTCAGTTGAAGGTCGGAGAAAAAAAAGAGAATTGAAGCACACCTGGAGCCTTTCTCGCCGAGAATTTTGGTAAATCTTAACAACCTTCAGGCATACCGCCTGCCCGTCGAAGCGGCCTTTCCATATATCTCCGAAGCTTCCCGACTTGACCAACTCTTCCTCGAGATTTATCCCTGTGAGGCCGAAGCATCGAGGATACAACCTGGATTTTACGCTCAGGAGCGACAGAGCAGTAAGGAGGGCGCTTTTTATAGTACGGGTTGCGTTGGGATAATCTAACAGCTAGTGTTGATAACGATAACGTCAGGTCGTTCATAAGAATTGGGAGGGTCCATACCATCTGTAAAAGATCGAGAACTTGTTGAGCGGCATCTCCTTGATAAGATAGTAGAGCTGCATATCGAAATTTATCCTGAAGAATAGAGATGACAACAGAGTATATTGTGGATAGCATGGCGTCGAAATCATGGTGCGGGTGCATTAAGAGAAGGGTATCGAATCCTGAAGACGATAAAGAACCGTTTGTTCCGAAGTTTCCGAGTAAGCTGAAGAGATTTCAGGTGTATTGTCATAGCTTCGAAACGTATGAAATTATACGTACCTCGACAAATCCTCAACCTCCCCGTGTTCTATGGTATAGCCGTGTCTCTGGCCTCCTCGGCGTGCTTCTAACCCTTGGGCAACGTCCTTCACCGGCTGCTTCTTCCCTGTCAATATGGATGACCGGCGTCCAATTTCTCGACAAATATGGAGACATAATGAATCGAATCGACGAGAAGAGAAGGTTGATAGTCTTTTCCGAATATGATTTCTTCCGAGTGAAGCGTTTTCACGTGGTGGCAAGAAGAACACTGCGGAATTTTACCTGACCATGGTCGCGTGCTGGTGTTTATAAGGACACTTACAGCCATCTCGGAGATCGTTCTCTCTCCTCGACATTTCCTCCCTCACATCCCAACAAAACTCGAAGAACGACGTTTCCGTCATCTGGTGCAGGGCTCGTCTCAGCTTAGGCCACTCATTTGAGGCAACGCTGAATGAAAGGTAATCTGAGAGAACAGAGTCAAAATCTAATCAGGATGCCCGACCTACCTACACTTACCTCTGGGTAGATTTGAAAGAAAGAACCGGCCAAAAGCATCAAGCTCCAGGAAATATTCTTCCCACCAGGAAGCGTCTTGGCTAAGGGTATCGCAAGCAACGGGCATACGGCCACAGGCAGAAGCAGAAGCAGTCATCGGTTGCGACTCCCACCACCTTCTCCTTTATAACCATTTTCCGGGCTTCATCAGCACGAGGTCCCTCCAAAGAATAGTATTTGGGTGTATTCGGAACCGACAGGCAGGTCTGCGGCTTCGTGAACAACCCTGAGGTCATTTATTTGACATATGTAGGGCGGTGTCAAATCCTTGATTGTCGTGGGCATAAAATCGCTGTCTGTCTTGAGGCTGGCTGAAGAATAGGAGACATTATTGTCACAGCGTTATCAGCGCTTTTTAAGCATTGAGCAAGGGATTGTGGCGGTCAAATGTACAGTTGAGTTGTGCTCGAAAATGTTCAACACCGTACCGTGCAGCTGGGAAAGGTCGGCAATTGCCGTGACATCAACAAGCCTCATTGCGCACGCTGTTGACACTTCTACTCTACGACATATCTTCAAAATTATTGGAAACACAACAGGGATCTCCAGCCTTTCCTTCTTGGCGTGAATTTCGTTTCTTCATCAGATGTTGAGGCGATGGTTGATCCATCCCAGGAATCCTCATCTGCCGCATTGTTCAGAGCTGCTTGCGGAGCTGCGAGCGCGAGGACGGCATATTCTGAGAGAGAAAGTTGGGCTGCGTCGTTCGTTCCGAGGTCAGGGATCTCGGTGGGAAGTGGGTAAGCATTCCAGTCCCCAAGTGTCACTGGACTTACCTCTTGAACTGGAGTTAGGACATCGGTTCCCCCAATAGTTCTTACAGGTGCCCAAACGCCGCCTGTATTCCTGATAATCACATTCCAGGCTGCCTCTTTAAGTGCCGCATTTTGAAGTCGTTCGCCTGCGTACGCCTGAAGCTTTGCGTAATACTGCTTTGATGTCAGTCAAGCCCATGGACGGCATAATGAACCTCAGACATTGTTGAACCCCCCGCTTCCGAACGACTTTCCATATCGCTCGATTTTCCTGGTATCAAACGATGAGAAATGGCCATATGAACTAACCACTCGGTGGCTCACTCTGCATTTGAACCATTGTAGAGTCGACAGAAATCGATCCAAGCAGCGTCGAATTCAGGCTCGTCGGTAATGACATCCATGGCCTCCATTAGGAACTCTCCACCACCAAAGATCATAGTAAGGTGGTACCTGTTTTTTTTTGGAATCAATCAACCTTATTTTCTTCCTGGGGTGTAGGGCTACTTACGACCCTTGGCCTTCTCCGCCTTCATCGACTAGATGTGCTGTGTCGGCGTTCCATCCGACTGCGGCACCGTTACCAGTGAAGAGGCCGTATTTGAATCCGGCGATATCTCGCTGGTGTAATCGTGAAAAACGAGTTCCGTTCTCCGAGCTTGCCGGTACGTACCATGCCTGTCGTTATTCGATCTCTCCATTTGGTATCGTTCTGCAGCTAATTTAGTTTCGTCCACAGCTTATTTTACCCGACGTACTGTCCGTTCCCATTTCGTAAACCAGTTGCCGGCCAAAGCTGTCCAATCAGGGCCAATCCTCAGGCGCCCAGGACCTTCAGGAGGTGGTGGTGGAAATACTTTCCGCAGCGGCTCCCATGTCATGATCGTTTGGTCAGCTTGCAGTGAGTTGTCCATCAAATCTCCGACCAATTCGTCAGCTAACAACTGACGTCAATAATTTAAGTTGTACTTTGGTCAAAGAGCCTCACTTGTAAGGTAATAGAACGGCCTCTTCAGTGTGCTTGCTGCAACTCGGGCTTCCTTTGCTCCATCGCCCCAATGCGAGACGTTGTGTCGACCCCCTAGGCCTGCGAAGGTCCCTGTGTGGTGGAAGTCGACTTCAGAGAGATGCCGCGTCATCGCATGAGCCATCCGGAAGACGTCTGCACGCCCTGTGCGTAGGAACGACATCCACAGCCATAGGTCCGTGGCTACTCGTATCTCGTGAGTTTATCTTTTCTAAGCCAGGCAGGCTCCAGAAACTGACATAACTCGCCGTTATCCCAGGCATACCCACCGACGTCGTATCGCCAATTATGACGAGTCTGGTCGTAGGTGTGCATAACATCTCCGTAATTCCAGAACCCGTAGAATTGGCGCTGATCAACTTCCTGGACTCCAGTCGATCAAAATGATGACTTAAAGGTTGACAAGGATCCCATACCGCGATGTAGAAATCAAGGAGGTCGCTCTTCCTCTTTTCGATCGTCGCCGCGTCGGCGTTTGATAAATTCGGGACATTCCTATATGCGGGTCAGTTGCTACGCAGGAGATGTCGAACAAGAGAGCAGGCCAACCATCGACCGCCGAAGAGGTTTTGGGATGCGTAAAATTCAGGTGTGGAGACTAATTGTGGCACCTTGGTCTGTTTTACGTGAGTTTAAATCTTTTTCTTGTCCATTGTGGCTCCCATGGGCTTACATGTTGAACAGCCAGGTCAGCCAGAGTTTGTCTTGAAGGAGTAGTGCCGAACAGATGCAATGTCAGCTCGTACGATCGCCCAATTCCGATAGGGTTCGGGTCGGGATTTCCAACGTCTTCGTAAGTCAAATCCAGCTAGAAAATTGTGTCAGTATCTTATCCGTAGCATAGGAGTACGAGGCGAACGCACGCCATGCGCAACTGTATCATAGTGGCGCATATCCATTGCCGGAGCCTTCGGACTGTATGCCCAAAGCGTGGTCGTGGCAACGTCGGTTCCTGCTCCACGAATATCCAGCGACCTCGGGGCACCTTGCCAGAAATCTGCACCAAGATTCTACTCAATCCTCCGACCCATTAAATCAAGACAAGTGAAACCAGCACCTGTCAACGCGAACGCAACTCCGCCCCCACGGGCTCCACCAACATACCCCACTCCGGCTGCCCGTTGTCCAGTTCCTTGACCTGTTGCGGGAAGCCAAGCTGCTGCGCCGCCTTTGTCCGCCCTCTTGGAGATATGGAAGTGCTCGGAGCTGAGTTGGTCGAGTGAGTAGTCGCTCCAGATCTGTGTTTTCGGTGTTATCCATTCTGATCATTCGTTGATAGAAGGGTGGCTGTTTCCTTACCGGAAGAGCGTCCAAGCCGCTAGAGACGTTTGTTGGCCATGTGCTGATGGCTGGCGTAGCCTGTCCGTCGAACTGTGGGCCGAGGACAGCTGCTGTCGCGTCTCGTCTAAGACCCGACACGACGCGGATGGCCTCACCCCAGACTCCGGGATTAACACCTGTTGAGGATGTGGATGGCGTATTCACGAATCGAACATGTCTGTCGTGGAAGAGGTCACTCATTGGCGTAGAAAATTGGAAACCCTGAACACGATCTCAGCTCATCAACAAGTGGCGCAAAGTGGGATTCTTACCAAGCCTTTTATAAAGTCCTTCTGTTGGTCTCCGTCATAGATGAAGAAATGGACGACACGCAAGGCTGTAGCACCGGCTGCGAGGTAGAAGCGAATCGTGAATGGCAAGAAATCGGCATGTCCTTCGCCTCCAGTTGTGTATTTTCCTGTTATCTAACCGATTTTTCTAAAGTCCATCTTCTCCTCCAACAAACGGATTCGCATGGACGCACCTTGACAACCCCACGAACTGGCCCTGACTGTTCAATGGCGATGTTCTCGAACCGTCCTAGCATGCGTTGGATAGAAGCAGGTTGGACAATTGTCCCATTCGCTGCTGACGGAGACGCGGCCGAGAAGTCGGCATCTGGCGCGTTTTGGACGTGCGCAACGAGCTGTGCATTTTGTGCGAGTTGGCTCCCTGAAAGCCCAAGCGAGGAAATGATGGTTGTGCCTCCTGCAGGCGGAAAGCCGACTGGTTGACCAAAGGTTCGTTAGCATTCGCTCACAACGTTCATTGGAAGCTCTTACCTGAAAACCCTCCAGTAGACATTGTAACTGCTCCATCGTCACCAGTCGTGACAGATACTGGTGCGGTCGGCTCATTCGGTGTCCCAGGAGCTACTGTTAGGCCAGTACCAACATTCGACAAATCTGAACCGACTGCGTGTCCCGTCCACTTCAAGCTTCCGTCTGGCCAGCTGAACAACGAAAATGTCAGCTTCCACCTCTCAACTCCTTTGATTACGGACAAGGAAAAACACCTACTAAGCCATTGGCCACGTCTGGATCGGCACCGTACCATTCTTCCCCGTCGCAGCGAATGGCGTAGTTCGATCGGCAGCACCTCTGGGCCATGGAAGTCCGAACGCAGTTCCTGTTGACAGGCCATTCGGAGGAGCACCATCCAGCCAATGCAACTCAATGGCTTCCGGAGCTCGTGGCTCGGGGTTTAACTGCTTGCTCATCGGAATGGTTGGGGTCGCCCTTATCCCCCACTCCTCCGCTATTTCAATGCCGCGTATTCGACTTCTGCGAATACAATGACGGACCGTGCATGCGTCATGTGCTGGCGGGTGAGACGAGCGAAGGATAGGAGCCACATGGCGCGGAATTCGGTCGCCCACTTACGTTAGGGCCCGTCCAAACTTCGATACGCGATGGACGCCAGTGCGACACACTACTGACGCGAACTGTACGCGATATGGGCACATGATGGCGCTGCCGCCCGACCCTATGTTCGCTGGTAGCCGCGAGTCGGAGAATTGGTCGTATTCTTCCAATTAGTAGGCCTTGTGTGATATGGGTAAGGAGGCAATAGTATGGTTTCGGCCCGCTGACTTCTCTGCTCCCGGTCCGCTCGTCTTCGTTGATCTTCCGCGATGATATCTTCTCCTTCGCCCTCATATTCAACCTCGAGGCCTTATCTCGACTCTCCACGTCGAACATGACCATCCTCCGCCCACCCTCAATTGCATCTGCCACCCCTTGCACTTACACCTTATTCTCTCATTCAGGTCCGAGGACGATTCAACACGTCTACCACCTGTGCCCGATCCTATCCTGGCTTCCGCACGACTCCAAGAGCAAGAAGAAAATACAAATCGTGAACTACGAAGAAACTGCTCCCACTCGGACGCGTTATGTCTACGATATCGCCCTCCTAGGATCGGGTGGTCTGGAGAGAGATGGAACGCTTCCCGCAAGCCTTCAGGTGTGTCGCCCTCGTCCGCCCACGCGCTTACATCTCATGAACCGCTTGCCTAACCCGATAGTGTCCAGAAGGAACTATGATTTGCCTAACAGGTGTGTTTGCCTAGATTTCGTCTTTGATTCGCCTGATGTTAACCCTTGATTGTCTCAGTAATAAACACGCGTCCTGAACATCCGGCCGAGCCATCTCGCATCCTACAAGTCGTTCCTGTTGCCTCTGAGGCGGAAGGCACCCCGGAGGCCAGCCTCGTCTCCTTTAACTCGTCAAGTGGTGACCATCAGCTCCAGCTCACGTTCCGTGGGGGGCAATACATGAATCGAAGACAGCAAGCGCTATTTCATTTTAATTGCCAGTCCTCGGTATGTTAAGGTTACTCTGGGATTTCAGCTACATCATGATGGTGGGGCAGGAACCTGACGTCTCGCCACCCCTGTTTCTCTGGAGCTTCAATGGAACACATTCTTTCTCATGGTCCTCAAAGCACGCTTGTCCATCTACGTCAGAGGTGTACACGCCTTCATCAACCCTCACCTCAAGTCCAACACCTCATCTGCCTAACGAACCACCCGTCAATGAGCCTCCACCAGATCCTGACAACCCCAACAGTCATCTACCACCAGTACACAGGAGTGGCTATACGGTTCTGCCCCTTCTCGTTCTCGGTCTAGTTTGCATGTACGTATGCCCTTGATCCACTAAGAGCGCCATTTTGATATCTTTACGATACATAAGGTTCATTTTCCGTTATGTAGGCAGACGCGGTGGCATCTCGTACCGTATTCTGATACCAGGTCTTCAACGACTCGTCCGTCTTACTTCAATCAGCGACCGCTTCGGGAATGCAATAGTATATCAGAGGGGTGTTGGCCCGTCCGTAAGCCACGAGCTCCAGGAAGTGCCGTACTCTCATCTTTCGGTCGGTTCTGAAGTCAGACGCCTCCTCAAGAAAGAAGGTCAAGAACTACCGCGATACGGTAATTGAAAGTACGCCTCTCTGGAATTGTCTTGTTGGTATGTACGTGACAATAGAAGTTGCATGTTTTACAAAAGGATGTCCTATCGCTCATGACCTCTCGGTCTTTCGGTCTCGCTGATGATCGACAGGTCCAAAGCCTATTTATTTGCGGCGTCATCACAATCAGATCGGGGTCTATGCTGCCTACTGGGCTTGTAACTCGCTGGTAATCACCACCTCGAGAAGAACCCATCTGTCAAACCCCCAGTCGAACAATCCAACAAGGTTGCGAAGCCTTGTTTTTCACTCGGAGAACGCCAGAATTAAGTCCATGTTGGGTCTACATTCGCTCCATTCATATTACCCCGTGGTCTGCCGCCGTGCCGTAGAAGATCCTTGACGTGCGGGTCACCAGCACACGTACTCCTCTGGGAAACTTTACGGAAGAATCCCTCTGTATTTGCGCCGACCAAGTGTTTTTCAATTTGCTTGGATTGGAGAAGCCACTGCTGTGCTGGGGTACGACGTTCTTTTCACTACCACCATCATCTCCTCATTGCATCGTTCGCACCCCTTACTCATTCCCTCCACGAGGCAGGGCTGTCCGTTCAAGAGTCGCAATAGACACTCTGAGGGATGGCCAGCGATGTTACGCTGCCGGACTCAAGGGAGTTGGCGACCTTGTGAGTTCCATTGCGGCTGGTCTAACTCTGGTCTTCCGAATGCTCACCTCGCCTTTTTCTCGTGCAGGAGCGTGAACTATAACCTCGCCGTCATCGCCTTCTGTACGCCTCTTCTTCACTTTGTTCCCGTTTCCCCCGATATTCATCCAACTACCTCCCAGCCCTTCTAGTCTACGAGTACTGCTTGACCTTCGTTGCGGAAGTTGAGCGCTTTTGGAGCGTCCGTGGGATCAACTGGGCATCTGGACTCTTCTACCTCAACCGATACATGGTTCTCGTCGGGCACATTCCGGTTATGATCGAATATTTCTGGTCCACGTCCAATCCAGATAAACTACGGGTAAGAATCTATCGCCCTGATTTTCTCCGCCGGTCTTTGTAACATCTTCATCCCATGCAGATGTTGGTGTTGATTACTTCAATTACTCTGATCCTCCATAACTTTGACCCTAGATGTGATCGGCTCCAGGCCTATCATCAATATCTGGCGGTTGTAATCCAGTTCGTCGTGGCATGTGAGCCCAGGTTGCTGCGTCATATCCAGAGTTCTAGTGACACATCCATCTCTCTAGGCATGCTGATAATGCGAATGTACGCCCTGTACGGGAGGAGTCGATTTGTTCTAGCATTATACGTCTGCGTTACTGCCGCAGCCGGTGCATTGCCTGCGTGAGTTACTATTATGTTCTACCTTTTGTCGCAGCGGCGCTGAGACGCACGGAACAGTGGGCAATTGTCGGTGGAAAGAAAACGAAAAGCCATGAAGTGGATGTGCCAATAGGTTGTGCAGTATCTGTGGCACGCGACCGGTATGTATACACTCCCTCTCTTGCATATTCACTCTGTTCATGGTGCGTATTCCACCGTAGAGGCATACGTGAGTCGTCGCCTGTACTTCCTTTCAGCGAAATTGCTTATTTTCGCTCTTAGGATTCGCAGCGGCGTGGTCAGGAATGCTCATCTTTGACTCCTTGGTGTTTGGGATGACCCTGTACAAGTCTTTAACCCTACCTCGTCTGCGCGGTGTGAACCTCATTAGTGTGCTATTACGAGATGGTATGTCTCAGAGTTTCTCAACGTTTAACCATCTTACGAATATAAATGACAGGATCCATGTACTTCGGGTATGTAACTTCATTCGAACGTAGACCAAAGCCTGAGGGATCTCTAAACAGCATAATTATGGCATCGAATTTCGCGAATGTTCTAACATTTCTTGTGAGTAATGCTGAAATGCTGAACTCCTGACCACATGAACGAGCAATACTGACGATCGTATTCAACAGCTTGGAGGAGTAAGCCACCCCAAACTGCGAAATTAGCTTCGAAGCGCATCTAATTGGCCCAATCATCTGCACAGCCATTTACGAGAGGTGTACCAACGACTTTTACGAACGTGTACGTTCTTTTCACCGTCGTATAGGGCGTATACGGATTTAAAATGTCGTCCTTTTCGTAGTATTTCCTCCGTCATGATATCCAGGCTCATGCTCAACCTTCGACATCCCTCTCTCATCCCGCATGAAAAATGCGATACTTGCCCGACTCGGACCGACCCCACTTCTCTACACTTCGAGCACAATCTCACGTCCCAAATCTCGGATGGCGATGCAACGGTTTCATCACTAGGACGCCCGCGTGCTGGATATGAGTATCTCGCTCGCGACTTTGGAGGACCTGCCCGTGAGTCCTGATTCCCAAATGACAAAAGGATCCAATCCTTACCTCATAATAGATCTTGCAAGACAGGATGTAGAACTCGGCACTATTCACAAGGATTAATTTTGCATCAAGCGGTTGTACAAAATATGCTCCTGTAATATTGGTTTATTTGACTGTATCAATAGGACTTTCTCGATACTATACCATGATCTATTTTTCTACTTTGATTGCCTCAGTCGAATTTATGGCTCTGGAATCTGCCCCCGGACGTCCTGCTGAACACCATCCCCTGTCGCCTTTCTCTTGAGTTCTACGCGCATTATTAAATATGTAACTCTTTATTTATGCCAAGAATTGGGTGTTCATCCGAGTTTCGAAAATCCAAGGTGCCTGAAAAAGCCCCTAAACGCGTCGCCGGCCCGCGGTGTCCGAGACGCGTCCTTGTTGAAAGTCACGTTCGTTACTTCGTTTGTCACGCGAAACTGTCACGGACATTTGCATTTCTCCCTCTTCCACAACAGCAACGCTCTTCCACAACAGCAACGACCACAGGCCAAATGTTTTCCTCTAGCCCAATCTACTATCCGTCGACCCCGTCGACCCTCCGCACTCCACTTCAATACAGGCCATTGAACTCGTCACCACTCGCAGAATCGCCAGGAAAGTCTTCTCCAGTGGCAGCCGCACAAGCGCGCCGTCGCTCTCAGTACAAGGCCCGCGTACCGACGACTCCATCACAATCAAGGGTTCGGGCCCGCTCGACGTGGCGCACGCTCAGACATGCATGGTGCGTGTGCGTATGCACCCCAAGTACTATCGTCTCCCTCTCCCGCACTCGACTCCCCCGCCCGGGGAACACCCAGCCTTCTCGCGCTCGCTCTGGTGAAGATTGTCGATACACGCTCTAGTTTACTTCGAATCAGAGTCGGGTTGACTAATATTAACATAATATCGTTGATCTCGGTATAGGCCACGCATGGCGCGCGGTGCTGGTTAAACGTTGAACGTTGAACGTTGAAAACTGAAGCATTGATGCCGTACAGTCAGTACTTACGGCAAGTCATTTCAAACTGATGCTATCTTCTCCTAAGGATTGCCAAACTTTGAACAAGAGCCTGAGGGCCTCCATGCATGTCGATCACGTCCAGTCTGTTGAATCTTAGTCCCGGCTGCCCATACGCACGCGCTCCTCCCAAAATCCCCATCTTTTCCAAGTTCCAACTGAGCAGAAAACAGAACAAGCAGTTGCACCCCTCCGTTCTCCCGTGCACGCGCGCGTGCATCCGGTCCAATCCTCGCCCAATCCTGAATTCAAGTTTCCTCCCAGTCATCACCCTTCCTCCCTGACACCCAACCCGACCCTGCCGATTCCCTGATTCCCTAATTCCTGATCTTGTGTTCAGACGGCGGAGGAGCCCAGCTCGTCCGGCCTCCAAACCCCAAGCTTCAAGCTTCAAGCTTCCAGCTAAACTCATATCGATAGACCCACTTTGAAAATACAGCGTTCAGGTACAAACCATCAAAAATGCCTCGAAATGGTGAAAATCCTGTCCGGGCGTGATGTAGGAGGTCTTTGGACCAGTCGCGGCCATGAAACTTGTTTGGCACTCTCCACAAGTAAACAAATATCATAAACGCTGCATTTCGAAAGTGGGTCTATATCGATATGAGTTTAGCTGTCATGCCTGAGTGATCGTCCGTGGCTGATCGATGATCCTTGCGACCCTGAGTGAATCCTCTCCTGACGAGTCCTGTCCTGACGCCTGACGGCCTCGATGCCCTCGCAACACGGACACAGACTCAGACACGAGGCATGGAACGACATATGTAACCCATAACGTATGTTTTTTTAATGAAAGTCAAGTTAGACGCCCGTCTTAGACTCTCCAAGTACGAACCACGATCGGACGGACGGAAGTCAACGTAGACGTTAGCTCGTGATTCAATATTCACGCTTCGGATAAGAGCTATCGACACTCTATTAACAGTTCGAGCGCCTAAGTTCACAGTACGAACTGGGCTCCGTACTATAGGGCCGTATGCGTACTCCACTGTGCTACCTCAAAGGGGCAGGTACGTGGATAATGGGTAATGGGCAGCTGTACCAGGGCACCCTACGTACCCTACGTACGTCTTCCTCTTCTCGTGCTGTGCTCATATATTTATGTTCGATTAAGGGCTTACTCTATTAGAAGACTCTATTGAACCTTATCCGTGCACAGCCTGCCTGGGCGCTAGCGCCCACGAGGTCTTGGGCTTCCAGGAGGCTGGCTGGCTGTGGTATGGCGTACGGTGCATATGGCACTGGCACTAGCACGGGCCCACTGGCATGCTGGTGAGTGGTGCTAAGTAGCACCAAGTATGTACGTCCTGGGTGCACGAGGTGCTTCAGCGCCTATGGTGAACGATTCGCTCTGCATCCGAGCCCAATCGCGATGTTCACTGCAGCTCTGGCCGTCCTCGAATTCTCGAAATAAGATCTAGTAGCAGCGACGCGCTGAGTATTAATGACGTGCGTGCTTCCTCGAACCAACTACACCAGTACGGTTACGAAAACCCGTTGTGCTCTGTGCACACGAGTCGAGTATTTTCAGACGACATACACGAGGCGTATGGGCTCAGAAGAAAGAGGTGCGTCGCTCCACCTATCCTATCCTATCCCTTATGCCCACCTTTTTTTGGTTTTTGTTTCACCGGCAGATTTACTCCAGATTCGTTTATTTTGACAAATGGCCGGTACATATCACGATCGCATGATATCGTGGAGCTCGCTCATCAATAGAGCGTGCAGAATGGGTTCAAGTGCTCGTGTCAGCTTGGACTACCCCCGCTGGCAGCCATCCTCGATCCTCACTCACGCGTGGACGTCATGATGGTCTGACGAGCTCAAAAGAGGTGCACCACCAGCCCTCATGTCCATGTATGTACATACTGTTGCTTTCCGTCCATCAGGAAAGAATGGTGAGTTAAATCCGACAACCAGTCGCGTTGGGTGTTGGGTCACAAAAGAGCCTGTGTCTCTAGGGATTTATAACATGTGAGAATACCGTAAATCAAGAAGAGAAGAGAGGTGAACCGTTGGTCTACCATAAACCCGCTCGTCGCGGGGGAAGCCTCGAGCTCATTCGAGGGATCGGCTCTCGCATCGTCCTATAGATCGCCAGATCATCATGAACTATCAATAAAACTTGATATAGTCTTAACACAATGACGATACTCCCAGAGGGTTGTTCGAGTCTAAGATGATATAACGGCTGCGGGACCATGATACCCGACATTTAATTGTGTACGAAGGAAAATAGTAGTAGCTTTATTCTCCTTTTCTTGATTATTGTAAGGATTCGGGGACTTGGGGCCGGGGCGCCTATGATGTAGATTGCTGTCGTCGTGACTTCATGGATCTGAATCATCTTCCACCCCGACCGCACACGAGGTCGGACGAGCGCTTTGGAGGGTCCTGGTATCAAGCGCCCCGCAAAAGTAGAGTATAACAACGCTCGAGCTCACTTCGAGATCAACGACTCACCTCTGTGCGTCCAAGGTGTATCCTATTGTCATGCGTGTCCTTTTGTTCCCTGTCACTCGGAGCACGAGGACTACCGATGTCCACCTTTACCGTAACACAGTGTCCAAAGTTTCTATATATGTAGCCGAGAGTGCTTTTTCAGACACGCAGTGAGCCTCTACGACGCATGGACAATTGACGAGGGCCGATGAAGACGGTAAGCACCGCGCAGCTCCTGCTCTAGGGACTCGAATGAGTTGAATCCCGTCCAGAGCGAGCTGGTCATTTTAGTTCAGGTTCTTTTAGTTGAGCATATGTCCCGTCCGTCACTCAGAGTCAACCTCCGACAATTTGCACGCGGGTTCGGTCCGACTTGAAGATTGACCAGGCATTAATAAGATCCCGAAGTCCACGCATGTCTATTGCAATCCTGTTATGGGACCATGGTGGGCTCTGGGAGGAACAAATTCCCGTCGCACGGAAGAGCAACACCTACGATATGTTCTAGGCTACGGAGTCGCTGCGATCGTCGATTCGGTTCGATGAAAAATCTTGCGCGACAATCTTCGCGCGCGACTGATGTTTGCAATCGTCAATCTATCCACTCAATGTATTGGTCCATCGCATGCTCATTTTCACTCCGTATTCTCTCCCGATGACGTGCCCCTCTCCTTGTTCCATTGCGCCGCGCTGCACCCCAGCTTACCGACATGACGGCTACCTCGATCGAGCCCCTAACGACTTTTTGGGTAACTACACTGCCTCTTTGAGCCGTTCGTTATTCGTGACGCGTGATGATCGTCAGGGGGGACTTGGACACACTCCCTCAATTCCTCTTGCAATGATTAAAGAAAGTGAATACACTATTAGGGTGTCACTTCCTGGGCTGTTTTTGGTATGATCCCCTTTTTGTGTCGGGAGTGGCGGAGATCCGTGACATCTCCGAGCCCATTGAGTCCATTCACCTTGATACGAACGCAAACCGCCCCTCCCGCTCCCAGCTCGCTTTCGAGCCCCAGTTCCTTTTCGACGGGCCTTCTGTGACTGACCACGAGCCGGGTGTTGGCAGCCCGCTTCGCGACAGGAAGAACGAAAGCAGTCTTCTGTTCCCTGGGCTCGAGCTTCCGGAAGACCCAAGCCGTCTTTCTCACATATGACAGAACGTCATCCTCATTCGTGCTCTTCCTTGAGGTCATGTTAGAATGCGAGAAAGGTACGGCCGCTCAAACGTAGCCCGCGCGTCATTTTTGGAACAAGGCTCCACCCGACACTGGCCGCTCGACTCGTCGAATTCTGCGCACCTGAACTGTAACTAACGCGCCTCAACAGAAGTCTGCTACCTATCTGCGCCTTGGAAACTCCTGTTTTCAGATAGTGAGTGAGTGCGCGTGTCCCGAAATAACTCACTACGCTATTCGAGCTACCCACAGAAGAGTCGACTGTATTACTGAAGGCGCACGACGTCGATCAGCGTCGTCGGGTAGCCATGCCCATGATCGCCAGTCCAACGCGAAGCATTTAATCCCCTCCCTCCTAGACTAAACCTCTCACGGAGTCGGAGCCCCGGAACACCTTTAAACATGCCCAGATCCGTACAAACCCCGAGCCCGCTCCGAACAGTGAATGCCCTTCCCCTCGCGGAACAACCCCCAGCTCAAGTCGGCCTCCTAGTTCGTCTGCTCCGTGGAAGCTTTCTCAGGCCCAGGGCCGCGCAGGGCGACCGTTCCCGGGAACACGATCGTCATCATGCATCATCGAACGGTGGATGCTGTCCAAACGGCGATAACAGGCGACGTGGATTTCCTTTTTCTCTGCTTGGAGACGATATGCGCGGTGCGGGTGTGAAGGGAGGTGGTTATTAATTCATTTTGGTTGTTATAGGGCGTGGAAGAGTGAGGTCAGGGAGTGTCGTGGATATTGGCTCATATGTTTTCACTGCTGAGGCAGGATGGGTGCAGGGCATGCTCAGTGGCGAGGAGCAAAGCTCCCATGGTGTATTAAGGGCAGATGAAAGGCTAATGAACATGGTACGTACAGCGTCGGAGACGGGTGCAATTCTGAAAGCCTGTAAGCCTTATTCGTATGGGATACTACCCTCTCGATGCCACCCCCGGTTCCAGACCATTCATCCGTTCAAAAGCAAATACACTTTACACTTTGATTTTGGTACCGTGCGCCACAGAGTCGTCTGACCCCCACATTACCACGAGGTGTAGCAACAAGTCAAGATGGCACTAGATGCTGCTTCCAGAGGTCCCTGGCAGCGAGCGCCTAAGCGGGTTAGGCATTTGTGAGAATTACGGCGTGAACCGCAGAGATGAACTCTCCATGGGTAGTTCGCCGAGGTACACTATCCCCATGTAAGAATAGAGGCTTTCACGGAACGAACGTTAACGCGTGGGGTGCGACAAGAGTGCCCGCTCTAAGTGCCCTCGATTTCCTGGTGCCAATCTGATAGCCTGGGGAAATGACGGAGGAAGGGATAAAGGAGATAACAGGCGTCACGGGTTGCCTTTTCCTTCATGGGTTGAATCATTCGCAGTATTCTTTCGTCGATAAAGCGCATGGTAAAGATCACTCCGAGAATTCATCCCCACACTGTGCGCCGGATTTTCCGTTTCGGGAACGTGCGCTCCCTGTCTTGCAATTGTATTGCAATGTGAGGCGCGCCACAGCGGCGGCTGCAATCCTAAAACCCCTAATAAGCTTATGGCCCATGTCACGCCTCGACATCAACCGCCCCTCACACACGAGACGATATTCAAACATACATACGAGTTCAACGTCGGTCGATATGCCCCCATCCCGACGGAACGGCTGCAAATCGTCTGACTACAACAGCGTTGTCAGCAACGACCGGCGACAAAATCCTACCGCTTCTCTTCCTAGCAGCAGGCACTTAACAAGGAATCAGGATAGACGTTCATAAAAAGTACCGCTGGTTACGTACAATGGGAGAAGGGAGATTGAGCCTGGAGCAGCGACCGAGTCTACTCGAAGAATCGTCCGCTTATTCAAAAAGACAATTCACCGGCGACCCTCCAACCCTGTTGACGCTGGCGGAAGTGTGGGTGTGGGAGGAGATGGTGGATGAATGCCGTCGATTTGCCCCCTGGTCGCGACGTCGACGCTCGATGGTAGCCGTGACGCTGTCGTCGATGGCGTAGGCGGCCGCTAACTCACTGATTACGGAGGGGCCTACCGCTCCTGGACAGGTGAGAGTGCCCTCGCTCTTATGTATGTTCTCTTCAGAAATTCGAATTTCTGAAAAAGGTATGTCAGGGAAGATGGCGGTGCGGAGAAGGCGGAGAAGACTCAGGAAGCGAGGAGATTTCCTTAGGCAGAGTACTTTCCTTGTTTTTACCGCTTAAGACTAGTCGCGTGAAGGGACTGGGAGCCGGGAGAAGACACAGCGCGGAGACATACGGATAGGGGTAAATGCTTTTGGACGCGCCCTGGACAATAAAAGCTGATTCGACGTGTATACGGTCGGCGCGGTGACGATCGTCATGATAACCGCCCAAGCTCGGCATGCACAGCGCGATATCCAAGATAATCCAGCATAAACCCTTCGATTTCCATTCCACAAAAAATCCATCTTTCGAAGCGCAGGCCGCCTACACGCTGGTCAAGCGTGGGAGGGACCGACGTTGAACCGATGCACGAGACGCGGTTTGTAGCCTTCATGAAAGTATACATCTTCGGAAGCCTCCCTACAGCCGAGCGCGCGTGCGCCGGGATGACGCACGCCGCCGCGCTAATCCCACCGTTGCGCATATCTTGGCACCCCCATGTCTACAGAAAGGAGAGCGCTTTAATGCTAGAGCGTTTTCCAACACGACATCGACATACGTGCACGCCCGCTCCTGGACTCATATATCCTTCAATATCCCCGCCAGTGAGGGGATGCAGTCTAGCATCCGTAGTCGCCGGGGCAGGATTCTTACCTACATTCCCAAGCTTCGCGCTCAACTATCGGGATAGCTTGTCGTGCGATGATAAGAATAGATGGCTTGGATTCATCAATTCAATACGTATTGAAGAGTCATTTGTAGTCCTCGAGTGCTTGTCCTAGGATGGTTGTATGTATTAGCGCTGCCTAATGTTCATCCCACCGTCCTCGAAGGTTCTGTATTCTTTTCTTTCAAAGAGATATTCATACAAAGCGCCTTGTTCCAAACGGAGCAGGTGTCAATCAGCCTCGCGAACCGGTTCGGCTTGGCTCTCACCAAAGTGGCTCGCCGAGGATCCATGGATGCCCTTGCTTGGACGGGTCTGCTAATTCTTATGATAAAATTATCTCGCCTTCTGCGGCATCCTCCCGCGCCGTATACGTCGCTGTCTACGATGGGAGAAGTGCCTCTCGAGGCACCTTAAGGAGTCCGTCCGCCCACGAATCTTCGATATGTCATACCGTGTGCACGGAGGAAAGAGGAAGGAAGAAATGCCTTTCTTCCGACGTTCCCGTCGGCGGAGCATGCTAAGAAGAGCTCTCCTTCAAGTGAAATGTTTCTATACTCTATTGTGGTAAACATTTGACTAGATTCAAAGTCGGGTCCTGCTAGAGCCCTGACAGCGCTTGACTCGATGGAGTGCATGTTGTAAGGCCCAAAATGCTTCTGGAAAGAGGGGAAGAAAGGCTTACCTTTTTTCAAGGAGGCGAACCGGCGCTTAGCTGTCCGATACCCAATCCCGCTCAAAAAAGCCCAGGTTCCAATGTTATCCCATGGGGTTATGGCCAAATGTCATGAAAGCTTATCTTAACCAATTCCGAATCTTCACCATTAAGCCTCATATAAGCATGCAGGAGACACACTGTTCGAGTGCACCGATTCCCCGTATTCACCCCGGGCTGTATGACGTCTATACTTATTCTACAATGGAAGTACTAGGGGAGGATCAACAGGGCACTAATCGACAAGTAAGACGGGTGCACTTCTTCCAGCTTTTGGGAATGAGGGCCATACGTCTACCTGTGGATCCAAGGCCTGGACCCAGTAACATGAATGTTCTCGCCATAGTTTATTGGAGAGGGAATAAATGACAAAAGATGCCTTGGGTGGTTCGGTAAGTTCTTCCGCGCTGCGCCCCTTCTTTAGTACTTATCTCCGTGTTTGGAACGTGGCACGAAGCCTATGAGCACCCGTACGCAATTCAAGGGACGGGAATTGAGTGTCAAGACGCAGAATGCCCGTCCATCTGGAAAATCAAGGGAAAATGGACCTGAGGCGGTTTTTACAGGAGGGATTCGCATACGTATGCAAATCATTGATGATTGCTGTACTTGGGCATTTGCGCGTCAGTGTGGCGTACTTCCTCGGCCAATCGGCCCGGATATACTCTATCTCCACTCTCTGTCTGGCAGACCACAGCCTCTCGCCGTCGAGAGTCACCGGTGTCTAAAGGCTGCCTAAAGGTTCATCGATCATCCTCGACGTTCGAGACTTACGGCGAGGTTTGGGTTTGCTTGTCTTCTAAACACCCGATGAAGGCGGCGATATCATCCCTACCAGTGCACGAGGTGCCCGGGCCTTGCTGAGTATCTTCGTGAACCGGTACAATACCAATCGAAGGGATTTCGGCACACGTATGCTTCTAAGTACGTCTCGTCCATTCCAACTCCTGAGTGCTTGTTGGTGGTGCTCGATGACCTTTGAGATCACTTCTTTATGATGGCCGCGTTTAAATTCTTGAAATGGGACGAAACTTGAAGCTTGATGTGGCGCATGGCGTCAAAAGGGGACCGGACGCGCTATAGTACCATACATTAGGGAGCCTCTCACTATACGTCTTTCAGCGAGGTACTGATGTTGTCGCAGTGTGCTTCAAGAGAACGTGAATCCTCCTTGGTTTAGGCATTCGCCGGATTCTGCAGAGCATGTTCATTCACATGTAAGCCCTTCTATCTTGCCTCCATGGATTTATGCTGCAACTGGAGTAATTTACGGTGTTTCTCGGGCCCGGGATTAGCGCCTGTCCCGCCGATTTCCAGGAGTCCTCGCCCACCTAAATTTGTGATCCCCGTTGATAATACTTTCCTAAATTTCGACGCTCAACCTAACCCTCGTTCCCTGCCCGAAACTTGCCCACGACCTCAATGTCTAAATCGTCCACATCCCTGAGGTATGAGAAGATACACATTGGCATAGGGACGGAAACCGGCTAGTTGTCCGCTCTGAAACCTTTTCTATCTATCTTTATACATTCCGTCTGTCTAAAAGGAAGAAACGCCAACGGGAGAGAGAAACATGTGCTTACTCACGCGGAACCGACCGTCCTCCATGACCGGTTTACGACGTGGGGTTCACACAAGATGTTGTTTAAACTTCAAGTTTTTCGAAGCGTGCCGTGGGTGGACGAACGGCATCTGCCATGCCCAGTGTCAAGGATCGCATCGTGATCAGGATTCGGCCCATCCCTGCATTGTCGCTCTCTGTAAGGCCCCAGAAGATCGAATAAATCACAAGTGTCAATGTCGAATGTTCAAGCGCGAGCCATTCCTTGAAGCGCCAATTTGTCAGTGTGGGTAAGGCAGATGGTGTCCACAAGCAGTTCACCTCATCTACTACACACCATGCACGTATAATTACGGCTCCCCAAGTCATTATCGCGCTCCCAGCGCGCACCGCCTCGCGTTACCTAGCACCCGAGCGTCCATCTACGCTCGCCATAGCAAAGTGGTGTGTCAAGCAGGTGGTGCTAGCAACACCCCAAATAACTTATCCACACTCCCAAAACGAAACCTGGGACACTTTTACCACTGCCCAAGGAAAGCGAGTCGACATCTGTTTGAAAGCCGGTTAGGAAGATTGCTGACATCGGCGACTTGTATACCCACACGATGCTATCGACGGCTTTCAATGGAAGTCTGAAGACAACATAGGTAGGAGCGGATTTGGATTGGACGGTTCACGCATAGAGCCTAGAGGGGTTGGGTGAGTTGGTTTGGCGGAGGCAGTAAGTCTGCCAGAAGGGGCGAACTGCACACGGTGGTTCGGTTTCTCCGACATGTCATTGAGGATGTGAAGATAGGGGCTCTTTGAGGGGAAGAAGCTGTACATTGAGGATTCTATGGAGAATGGGGGATAAAGGAGGGGACATGTATAGTGGGAGGACGACAACGAGCGTTGACATCCTCGGAACGTCGTGGTACAGGATTATCTGTCGGAGAACAGTCTGGCTGTCGACGTCGAGAGAATGTTGGGCTCCCGAAACCTGCAGTAAACAGGGGAAGGGATGGGACGTTCTCTGTTCAGAGTGAGATAAAGGGTTTGCTCAGACTGAGCTAAACCAAAAGAGGGAGATGGGTTGCCCAATCGAGTGCCGGCGTGGCTGGAGACACGCAGAGAGCGCAGTGGAGAGAAGTCGAGGCCAAAGTGTTTTCCATCTTCGCGTGCAAGACGCAGAGACACCCTAATTCGGGCCAAAAATGCGCAAGCTAGAGATCGGAGATGACGACAGCTTCCACGATAAGCACGATTCCATAGAACGAGGGTGCTGTTGAATCCTGAAATTTGGCCTGATGAAGGTGCTTCGGTCTGGGGTGCAAACCGCGGGGTACAAGTCGACTAAAGAAACCCTGGATATGAGCGCAGTTCGTCTGCAGATCTTGCGAGGATCGTGGCAGCCGGAAGGGGGTGCGGACATACAAACTGCGTATGACTGCCACGAGTTCGAGGGCATCCGGAGAAAATAAATGATCATGCGTTGATGAAGACTTTCAACGATCGGGTGAAGCGGCCGAACAATGACGCAGCATGCGTAGATTTGAGGGGCAATATTTGTTATTTTGCGCGATCTCCAGATAGCCATGGTGGTCCAAGGCGTCTTGTGACTCCTGCCCAAGCAGACTCGTTCACATGCGATGAGGAGATTTTCCATGAAAGGCTTATCTCAAGAAACGTGCGCGAGAGATAAATCGATAAACGATCCGTGTGGGCGCTGCTTCGAAGGGGCAGAGTAAATGGCGAGGCGAACCGTCGATGTAAAGCAAGTCGCAGTCTGCGTACTGGTTCATAGCTCTTGCAGGCAGGGACTTGGAGGAGGGCCATCAGGGTTTAGGCTACGGTCGCACCTGGTTTGCCAGCGAATCTGCAGTGCTAAGGCTTCACTTGTGGACGTGAAAGGGTTTCTGAGTTCGTCAAGGGTCAGGGAAATTATTCCCTAGAAGGCCTTGTGAAAAGGTGTTTGCTTCATCTAGAGCACGATTGCGTTGGATCTGTGACAAGGGAGAAATGTGGGGGAGTTTATTGGCAGAGAAAAAATTAAACAAACCTCATTTCAGCGTATTATTACCTATTGAAACAATGCATTGGAACATATGCAAAGATGTCTGGAAGTTCAATTAAAAAAATACAACGGGAAAGTGAACCAGCGAGAGGCGAAAAGTACTTCATAGCATCGAAATTATTGCAGACCGTTGATATCCCAGGCTGGGATTCCAGCCTCAAAGATGTTGTCAGATCCGCCATGAGTAATGCTTGATTTCCTAAGAGCCAATGTTACTTAGCCCTAATTCAAGACGCAAAGGTCAGAAATGAGAATGAGATATATTACTGGCTCACGCAAAATGTCATCATGAAGATATTAAGCTCTCAACGAGAAAGGACAGCTATTGCGTGGTCAGACAGTGTGGTGAGAGGAGAGCGGAACCCTAACCCGGAACTATGTCGTGAAAAATCGGGAGTAGTTCCCACGATATTTGTTACCCAACAGCTGGCCGTGTTCCTCCTCCCGACTCTGCAAACTCTCTTCTCCATGGCGTCCAGAATCGCTTTCGGCTCTCTGCGGGCAGCTGGTCGGTCTCCGATTCTTCCCGCTCCACATATAGC
>JANKHO010000437.1:0-23584 GCA_027627235.1 Agrocybe chaxingu | reverse complement strand
CTTTACAATTGACTCGTGCTAATATTTTAAAACAGAAGAATGCATTTTCTCAGGATATTAGACGAGGTAATAGGCATGCCTGCCAGCAGTGAGTCCTAGTAATTGTAATGTGGTTGTCCCCAGTCCGTTCTGTTATACATGAATTCAATATCTGCGCCCATTCTCGCCCACTGACTTTGTCCTGTGACTTCAGAATTAACCCACATAGCTGAGTTGACTTCGATCAACATACTGTATATACTGTTTATTTCGTCCTAGCCCCAATACTGCGCACCTTTTCCTTCTGGTGTCGAATCGGCACAGGCGGGGCATGCTCAAGGAAGTCCGCCAACGACGACAAGCTGCGAGCAACAGGCTTCGTTACCCTAAGCTTGGTAGTACCCCCCTCCTGCACTGCCATCTCATCAAAGAGCACGCGGAGACCTGGACGGAGGCGCGGATAAAGACTAAGGGCGCTGCCAACAGACCCGGCAACGGACTGCAGCTCGTTGATGGTGTAAGGTTTCCCTGCATGAGCGTTACTTCGAAGTAATTCAACTACCTTGGCCTTCTTCTCGTCGGGGATCTTGACTGTCATTGCATTTGCATCGACCTGATAGCCTAGGATAGGAAGGGAAGGGCCGGAGAGTTGCTTTTCTTCGTCATGCGGAATACCGAGCTCGTCCCAGAGTTCAAGGAGTCGGGCTTGCTTGGTAGGGAGATGTTTATTGTACAGCTTGTAGAACTTTTTGTTTCGCTCGAATTCCCAGCCAAAGTGATCGTCGACATATCCCAGGAGACCGGATACACCTTTTTTCTCGGTGGCAATCCAATTGACGGAGGAATTAAATGAGTCCCAGTTCCATCCACCGCCTCGATTTCCAAACGTGTTGCACCGGTCTATGTGGTACCGACCGTCGATGAGGATGGCCTGTTTAATCTGCCATAATGGATGCATTGGCAACTGTCGGTACGCGCTTTTGACATCTGATTTGAACAAGCAAAGTTTGCGTTGAGGATATTTCTTCCGAACGGCTAGGAGTTCATTGCCGAGATCGTGTATATTGTTGAGCTGGACCTTGACTTGAGACTTTGGAATCGTCGAGTTTAGGGCGTGCGGCCCCCTGCTCTGGTCGACAATGAGCCTGAACTTTCCCGGAGTGCTTTTCGGAACAGCATTGATTGGGGCGGAATGCATCCCAGGCAGCAATTTACCGCCAAAAGGTTTCGACCAGCGCTCGAGCTCCATTTCGTCTTCGCACTGCTGTCGAATAAACTTGGCTTTATCCTCGCTGGTAATACGAGAACCCTGACGCGAACCGTCATACGTAGTAGGAAAACTTGGATCACTGGTGTCCGCCCATGGCCAAAATCCTTTCTTGAGCGCACGGGCAACAGATTGGACGAATGATTGGTTGGGGTGGTCCTTGACATACTCTTTGAAGACGTCAACCTTGATCGGTGAGACGACCTTGAAGAGATCAGGATTCTGGGAAATTGTTTTACGAGCAACTTTGTTCTGGAGCTCGTTCCTGGGAGGCGATGGGAGTGGCGCAGCGGTTAAGGTGGAGTATGCTGAGACGGTCCTAGGAGTATCGGATTCTCGCCACCTCAGAGTGGGGGTACGTTGACGTAGTAAGCCTTTGTGAACAGCAGCTTTCTTTTTAGGATCATGCTGAGATAATACTTGCGTCACGATAGAAAATGTCAGTCATTGCTAGGATCACGGTGACGTTGAAGGTATACCTTTGCTAGAGCTCGATCGAACTTGAAATTGTTTTAGATGGTGCACAGCAGCTGCGTGAGGCTTGCTCAACATTCGAGAGTGATCCGTGGCATGACTCAATGCGGCTAGATATTTAAGTTAGTCCATGCGATGGGTAAAGAGCACAGGGCTTAATTACATGTCAAATTTGTGGCCGTTTCATGCTTTTCCGACACACTTGAGGAATATTGTGGGCCGCCATCACTTCGCGCTAGCATATTATGAATATTATGACGAGTCGGCGCCTGCTTCTTCTTCGGCGAAGTCGCTGAGGATGCTGGAAAAAGTATGGGAATAGGCTATAAAACATAACGAGCAAAAGCGATCGCAATAAGATCTTACATGTGTCCGAGTTGTTTGATCGATTTGGCAGGTCCTGTAATCCATTCTTCGCGCCTTTCGTTGATAAGATGGGTTCCTTCCTCAGGTGTTCACGTGGAATAAAGGACAAGTCCGGTGCAGGGTGAGATTTCGACCGGCCATCATTGGCTTACAATAATGAAGTCATTTCAGTCGATGTTAATGTGGCTTGATTGGGGATTACCTTTGGTAGAGTTCAGAGCCTGCGGCTTAGGGCTGGGGTCTTTTGCTGATGGACCGTGTTAAACATGCGAAACGAGAGAGGAAGGAGTGTCATTACCTTTCATCGAACTTGAGGTTGATTTATTTGCAGCCTGAACGTCAACAGGGGGCGCTGATGGAAAGAACCAAGATGAAATCATCTGCCCCCAGGTCCGGGGTTCGACCGCTGCTGCCTGGGGCACATTTGCACTGCCTGGAGTTGAACCAAGTGTGAGTCCATGTAATGTCGATAACCTCAGCGATCATTACCTTTAGCAACATTTGGCCCTTGCTTCGCAACTCGAGAGTGGAGAGACCCACTACCAACAGTTGCAGAGTTGTGTGTCCCTGAGAAGCAAATTTAGCCATGTCTTCATGGAACAGTGGAAGAACATACATCCAGGAGGAATCACGAAGTTAACCGATCGGTTCCCAGTACCGTTTGCTGGGGATACATACATTTGGTTAAATAAGTAACGGACCATAAAGATGGGTAACTTACATCCAGCAAAATGATTTGATGGCGATACTTTCGGTGTCGGCAGCACGCTCTCGGTAGGGAACTGCCCCTGTGGCCGGTCATTCATTGGGGGCCTCGGAGGGGTGTTCTTGTGGTCTTACATTTACATCAATTGACTTGAACATTGCAATTACAACATCGAAACACTTGCCTTTATTGGCTATCTCCTGCACGAGGCGCGAGTGCGGGGGCGCTGCCAGTAAGACAAAAATCAAGTATCTGTATGGATAGATACACTACCGAGGCTTACCTTTGTGTTGCTGCGCATGCTGGGACTTATGCGACGGATTCCCAGAACCTTTCGCTGGAGGATACATATTCGATTAGATAAGGTGCGGACCATGAAGATGAGCAAGCTCACATCCAGTAGAGAAAAACGATGACAAGACTTTTGGCAACATGCTTTCAGTAGGCGGTTGTCCCTGGCCCCGGTCGTTCATCGGGGTCTTGGTCGGGGTGTTCTTGTGGCCTTACATTTACATCAGCCGACTCAAACATTGCAATTACAACACCGAAAAACATGCCTTTATTGGACGTTTCCTGTGCGGGACGCGAGTACGGAGGTGCTGCCAGTAAGACAAAGATCAATTATCTCTATGGATAGATATGCTACCGAGGCTTACCTCTGCCTTGTTGCGCATGCTGAGACTTATGGGACGGATTCCCCGGAGCTTTCGCTGGGGGATGCACAGTCGGTTAAATAAGTAATAGACCATGAAAATGGGTAACCTCACATCCAGTAGAAAAAAATGAAAATACGGTCGACAGCACACTTTCCGTAGGCGGCTTTCCCTTGTTCGTCGAGGGCTTTGGAGGGGTGTCCTTGTGGCCTTCTATGGTCATCAGCCAACGTGAACATTGCAGTTACAAGGTTGAAACACTCGCCTTTACTGGATGTCTCTTGCATGAGACGCGAGTGCGGGGGCGCTGCCAACAAGACAAAAATTGATTATCCATATGGACAGATACACTACCGAGGCTTACCCTTGTGTTGTTGCTGAGACTTATGCGACGGCTTCTCAGAACCTTGAGCTGGTGGTGCAGACGATTGACCTAGCGCTTCGAGTTTAGATGGTGTGCACGCAGGGGGAAATGACACAAGCTTACCACCACGCGAAGGGTGTTGAGCGTGCGTTGTTGCCACCTGGACCTTTGGGAAAGTGTTGCTGGCAGTATCTACACTCCTTCAATAAAAATGAAACAACGATGGGTGTAGGACGGACTTTTTCCTGATCGCTGTTGATGGGCTGGCGATGCTGAAAAGAAAGTAGGTTCTATGGAATAAGCATGAGCGACCATAAATTTAAAAAATTGGCTAGAGCTCACTCTTTGGGGGGGTCGGAGCATGGTTCTGTGCTTTTTGAGTATGAGGTTGGGTATGGCCACTCTGTTTTGCTGCAACACTGATTCAATCACTGGTAAGGTGAGGGACAGTAGGGGGTCTTACACGTCGGCGATGGGTCTTGGAACACCTTGTTCCCGGATATGGTTGCTCCATGTGCTAGTTTACGGCGATTTTTAGGTTACACGACGACATCTGAATAGGTCTAATGGGATCACCTTTGGGCACATGCAAATGTTGGACGTTTCCGGGACGGGGTGGTGAAGGCCTGGTGCCAATACCTTCAGCCCCAGTTACAGATGAATAACAGGTTAATACTTACAGCGCTGAGTTGGAGGCCGAAGAGTGACCTATTAGAGCCGTTTAATTGGATGGTGTAAGGACGGATGAAGATGATAAGCTTGCCTCCAAAGAAGGCCTGAGAATGTTTCGGCTTCGGTGCCTCGTTTTTCGAAGAAATGTTGGCTGTATGACAGGAACCTCAGATCACGCGGATGAAGACAAGGATAAGTCTCACGTTGAGGTGAATGCCCTTGGACTTTCTGAGGGCCGTTGTTCAGCCCGCTTCCATTACGTTTAGCTGACGAAAGATTCCGTTAGTACCGGAAAAGAACGATATGCTCTGAAGAACTTACGCGTACCCTGGTTTACAGATCGATCTTGGGATGCCCTGTGTCCAGACATTGCTTCGGCTGATGATAGAGACACTATTGATAAGCAGATGTCGAAGGTGCTCATCAGGACTTAGGGACTTGCTTACACGAGCCGTGTAGACCAGTGTAGGCCTACAAAGCATGTACGCAAGCTCCAAATCCCTGATGCTTACCTCTGACAAAGTTCGAACCGTTGGCGCCTTGAGATTTGGGAGCCCCGTTACCAGCATTTTGATCTGAGGTAAAGAATATGAGTATTTGTCAGGTTTGAAGCTAGAGGCTTACGTTTAGTCCCATTTGATGGACGGTGTGCGGTGGCTTGTGGTTGTGGGGGTCTAGGTGCAGCAGCTGTACCCGACAACACGCAATCAGTCTCTTATATTTGGGGAGTGGGGAGCTTGGGTAAATATTGACCTGATGCTGGAGGCTTTGAGGAAGCGTTTCCCATCATCTGGGCTGAGAGGAAGTTAGCATAATGGAAGACGATGGAAGAGTTACTGCAATCACGATGGGCTGTAGCTACAGATCGAGGCCTCTTGATAGCTTGAGGGTTGGGGGACCGAGATGCCCCTCCTCCTGCGGCTTGCTTGGGTCCTTGCGATTGTCCACCGGACTTAGACTTGCGATTAGCCATGACTAGACGATGGCGGCAGGATGAGGGCTTTATCTCACGAGGAGAAGATACTTATACCGCCGGGGCCATTCGCTAGCGCGGCTGTACAGGGAGATTGTGCTAAGATAACATCGATAATGACGAGCGCTCCGAGTGGACGTGCTTGGGAAGGCAAGAGAAGATGTTGGTGGGACGGCTCTGCGGTCCGATTAATTCTCCCACTGTGGATACATATTACTGAATCCTGGTTGTCTCTTCCCTACCTCAAATTCCGCAGGGATATTAGTAGCAGCAAATGGCGAGCTTCAGCTTGCCTGCCGTTTTTCACAGGTTCCTCAGATGTTCACATCGATAACAGCTACCTTGTCAACCTTACGACAACGGTGGATAGGTTGTGGGTCATGATGATGGCACGAACGAGAAGGGAAGATGTTATGACGGTCCGTTCTGGACAGACAGTTCAACGAATCTTGACCTGCATAAGATACCGCCGTTTGGTTTGTAGAAATACAAGCATGTGTTGACTGTCCTATTTAACCTGAAAAAAAAGGGAAAGCATCTGTCAAAAACTAAACACCAAAAAGGAGGAAGCCATTCAATAATGTCCCAGAGAAAAATATCAGTAATCATAAAGAGGAACCCTCTCCCAAATTTCCGGGATTGGGTACCACGACTGGTCAAGCTCAGCTACTCGGATGTCGCGGATCTTCCCGTCCCCGAGGCGGATGACGTCGAAGTCAAGCCACCGGTCTTCATGTCTGTGGCTTCCAGTACGGGTACGATATTCGAAACTGATTCGACGGAGAGTGGGTACCCGAGAAGCGAGGTATATGGCGCAATCCCGTCTGTCTGAGCGTATGCACTCCAGATCTTGGCCGTCGTGCTCGTCGTGCTCGTCACAACCGGCAAATGGTATTCCTACGCGGAGCTCCTGGAGGTGGGCATAGGTTGAGAAGGCGTCACCATAGTCTGTCTGCGAAGGTCATAAATTCTTTAGCATTTACAAAAGCGCAGACGGCACTGACCCATTCAAATCCAGCCTCGCCTTCTCGATAGCCACAGAGCTCTACTTCCACGAACTCCAGAGCTGGGCATATTCTCCCGATCTTCTCGAAAAGGGAGAAATTCAGCTCATCTTCTGTCATGAGCCTGAGACGTTTCAGCCCGACATTGCCTCCTCCAATCGCAAGGTCATCGAGAACTTGGTCGACGTCTTGTCGGGTAAGAGCGATGGGAATGCGTGGGGTGGCGATTATGGCACTGACGGACAGACGTTCGAGAAAGCTCGTATAGTGGAGCAAGTCTTGCGAATCGTATGCATTTGAAAGTGCGAGGTATCTGATCTGTGAAAGAACGCTAGCAGGACTGTGCTCGTGTGCGTGGTATCTCGGGGGCACAATCTGCGTAAGTTCATCGTCCTTCCGGTTAGATTTGGCGAAAAGGAGTCGCAGGTCGAACAGTTTTGGCATGCGTGCAATAACGTCGACCAAAGGCACTTTTGGGGCCCATGCTCGCCGTAGTGGTGCTCCTGTCAGAACGAAGGTCTCCAAAGCAGGCCACTCGTACTGCCGAAACGCGTTCAAGTTGACGTACTTGCTTGAGAGTTGCAAATACGTGAGCGAATCCGTGCGTCCGAGGCGGAAGATGTATGGATGTGCTGTACTTGATAGGCCGATTTCACCACCATACCGCTTGCGATACTCGCGTGTGTAGAACGATAGATCTTGAAATTTCTTATTGTAGGGTCCTTCACCGACACGGACCGCTTCGCCAACTGCACCTAGCGTCAGGCGAGTCAGCAAGAAGTTTTGCGGAACGGCGAGCACGTCGCCCACGTGGATTGGGGTGTCGATGATTCTGAGGTCTGTGATGTTCGGGCATTTGACGATGGCAGCAAGCAAGGTCCGAGGCGGGTGGAATGGGCACATAATCTGCAGCGTTTTGATGTTGGTCATCCTAGGGAGCGCGGCTTCCAGCTTGTCCATGTGTTTGGGCACGTAAATTCCTTCACCCGGGGACTTGGTGCCCCACAATGGTGGGAAGACATCCGGCCAATGGTCTGGCCAGTCGAGATGAAATCGGCTACGGAATATTAGCAGGGCCAGCCGCTGGGTGGAAAAGCGAATAAACTCACTGAATGTATGGCCACAGCACCTCAGGGAGGAAATGAAGCCCTCTTTCATTATTGTGCTTATTTGGATGGGGCCAAGTCACTTCATGGAATAGAATAGGTCGAATGGCATCACTGAGGGAGTGGCAAACGAGAGAGAGGCTGATCAGGGCAGCTTGGCGATCTTTCCTCTTGAACACATCCACCTCGCGTATGACTTCATAGAGAATGTCGAAATGGAGAGCTGACATGGGCAGTAGTCCGTGTAAATCCTCCGAGTCGATATGACTATAGGATAACGGCCAGCGCCGCGACGATCGGTGACAGGATCGAAGTCCTCTGGGACCTTGGCAACTCGAACTTAAAGTCATGCCCCGCCGGAAACTCCGGAAACGATTGACTAAAAAGTAGTCGTTGGTGGGGGAGCAAGATGAAGACGGATGAACACTTCTGTGTCATTCTGGACTGGGCAATGGTGGTGGTCAACGTTTAAGAAAGCTTGAGGTTGTGGAGGTCAGTGAACTGTAATGCACACCTTCTTCGGCCGGCACTTGCCGCAATCGGAGATAGACTGAGCTTGAACCATCGGCACGATTGCCGAGTGCTCACTGGTGTCTTCTGCTTTCACTTCTACCACATCATCTACATCGGGGTTCTGCTCGGCGCACAGACATTAGATGGCCCTTCCAAAGGTACGAGTTGTGTTGGCTACAGTCACGAAAGGGAAGTAGTTAACTATCGCGCTTTGGATCTCAGAGAATTATCAAGGTCATTACCCGAACACCATTCGTTTTCAGTGAAAGGCTTACACTCCTTGTCGTGTGCCGCTTCTCAGGAAACAGAGCGGCTTGTTGCAGATCCTGCACCTGGAATCTCCGCGACACCCCATGACGATAATCTGCGCTATTTTGACGTGACTATCGACGGACCTGAGGGCAGTCCCTTCCAACGTGAGTGGGCGGCTTGGTATCCAGCGATGTCGGCACTGACCAGAAGCATCACCATGCTTTCAGATGGAAAGTTCAAGCTTGAGCTTTTCCTACCCGAAGAATATCCTATGGCGCCTCCCAAAGTGAGATTCTTGACGAAGATCTATCACCCCAATATTGGTACGCACGACACTCGTACACCGTCGTGAAGAGCGTCTGCTGATTGACCATAAGATAAACTGGGTCGTATATGTTTAGATATCTTGAAAGGTGCAGGAGACCATGCTCTATACTTCGACTATGCACTTATCATCAGTCGCAGATAAATGGTCGCCCGCTCTCCAAATCCGAACAGTTCTGCTATCCATACAGGCGCTGCTAAGCGCGCCAAACCCCGATGATCCTCTAGCAACCGATGTTGCTAAGCACTACAAGGAGGACGAGAAGGACGCACAACGAGTGAGTCAGGAGTGGACACAGAAGTACGCGGTTTGAGGTGAAGGAAGGACTGGCGAGTTATTCCCTTAGATCCCCCCCCCATGATTCCCAGGGCTACTCGATGAGGACGAGTCTTCACTTGGTCTTCACGATAACGAATAGGCTGTATATTTCCGAAATAAATAGTGTATAACCATCTTCTCTGAAATGGCCCCTAAGCTAAGCCCTATTCGTATTTGCGTTCCCTTCCTAAGCCAAACAAAGTCTCCCTAAACGTCGCCATCACTGGTGTCCGGCCAAGTTCCGTTCTACCCACAACTTGCTGAACATGTCCGGCTTCTTCCCATCTCTAGAGAGCTTTGCAAAGGTACGAACGAATTTAATGTCATTTTATTCGTTCTAATCCGTCATTGTAAGGGCACCCTCGCAACCGCTGCAACGTTGTCGACAGTTGGTTAGCCTCATGTTCTTAGATAATCGCAATTGACCCTCCCAATGCGCAACATTTCATAGGCGTTGGCCTCGTCTACTACGGCCAAAATTATCTGATATACCCATCTGCATTCCCGCCTGGGTCTCGGACAGGTGCGGACATTATCTATGTTCGAGCTTTTCTCTGTGATTTACCCTGTCCAAGTAGATGTTGCCGTGCCATCCGACTTCGAATTACCCTATGAGAATCTGGAGCTGAAGACGTCAGACGATATCTCACTGCGATGCTACCTGCTTCCTCAGAAGAAGGACTTGGGCCACGCTGGATATCCTGTGGACACGACCCCCGACATGACGGAGGATGAAGTGCGTTATCTGGTTCTATGCTTTTTTGACGGAACTCATTTTTGAATACAGTTCATTTCCAGACGTCCTACGGTCGTCATGTTTCATGGAAATGGTGGAAACCTCGGTCATCGGATACCGCTTGCGGGCATATTCTACAAGCGAATGCGTTGCAATGTCCTGATGGTGTCGTACAGAGGGTGAGGACTTGTCGTCGCTACCCTAGAACCCTATTCATACTGCTCTCTAGGTACGGTCACTCTGAAGGTTCACCGTCAGAAAAAGGTAGATTCCTCGATGTTCAAGAGAGCCATATCGCGCAACTTACGCAACTATGTAGGACTGCGGATAGATGCCCAAACTGCACTTGACTACCTAACAACGCACCCAACCCTCAAGCAGACTCCAATTGTGATTCCTGTTCTTCGACTTTTGGACTAGAACTAACACTCTGCAGGTACTCTATGGTCAGTCTATTGGAGGCGCTGTCGCCATCGATCTTGCCGGTAGCAACCCAGCGAAGGTAGTCTATCTATCTCCATATTCACTTGATTGACTGGGTGAATTGATCTCTTTATTTCTAGATCGAAGCTCTCATTCTCGAAAACACCTTCACTTCTCTTCCTGCTCTGGTACCACACGCGCTTCCAGTTCTTGGGCCCTTCTCCTTCCTATGCCACCAAAAATGGACTTCAATAGACAAAATCCCCTCCATTCCCGCGACGACGCCGATTCTCATGCTAAGTGGCATGCGTGATGAGATCGTCCCGAAGGAACATATGCGCGCACTTTGGGAGGCTGTAGCGAAGAGGGGCGAGAAGAAGAAGGTTAATGGCACAGAG
The DNA here is from genome assembly GCA_027627235.1 of Agrocybe chaxingu. Classification (NCBI taxonomy): domain Eukaryota; kingdom Fungi; phylum Basidiomycota; class Agaricomycetes; order Agaricales; family Agrocybaceae; genus Agrocybe; species Agrocybe chaxingu. Next base: position 13,055 of record JANKHO010000437.1, on the reverse strand, counting down.
TATAAGGTCGGGCTGGAGAGGGCAAAGTTCATGGAGTTCGAATATGGTGGACACAGTGCGTTTCTTTACCCTTTTCTCAGTCGGCAGTCCTCTGATGGAGTACGTGGTGTCATCGATGGTTGATAGATGATACCTGCACCCAACCGGGGTACTGGAGCGCCATCGCTGAATTCGTTGCAAGCCTTCGTGGAACACCTGCAGAGAAGAAGGCGATCCTATAGACTATATGCTACCTACTTGGACACGCTACTCTAAAAGCATACCCACTCGTTCTGGATTCAGGCATGTTCTCTACTTTTTGGTTTCGTTGGGTTTGTATCATTATTCTTTCTTTGTCGATTTTGCTCTCGTGCTCGGCATCAAGATCTGCGGGATCCAAGCTTCCACTCTCCCCTCCAGTTCCTATTTCTGCACCCCCAAGTCACTTCTCCTTACGCCTAAGTCCTGAAGACTATGGCCTGGAGCCGACCAAACTCAGTCTTCGCCATCTCATCGATAGCGGCTCTTCTCGGTGATTCAGCGCAAATTGAACCCATGGAGACTCATTACTTGTACCAGCCCGTTCAGTTAGAGTACGCAGTATGTCCATTTCCCTATCTACCCAGTGGTGTCTACAAATAGCTCCTATCACCGCCCAGGTCGTATGAGAGCATAAAGACGATGGTCTGTTGGGCTAGTATCTCTTGCTTTCCCCTCTTGCTTTCTCCTCCTGGAGACATCTTCGCACTGATTCGTGATATGCGCCTTTCCTCTCGAGCCCTTCAGATCCTCATTCTTCCCGTTCTCTTCGCCTACTTTGTGCTGTCCGTACCTATTGCAGACACGCCGGGGGCATGTTGGCTTTTGCCTCCAGTTTATCATCCTTCCTGCAGCGAGTCGGCCCATCATTCGATACAGCAACAAATTCATTGGAGCAGCGTTGATGCTCCAATTCATGCCCTTCCCTGTCAGTCTGTGTCTTTGTCCGAACCGTCGCTCGTTCCTCTTTTCCAAATCCAGCCACTCCTTTCAAGACATATCTCCCGAACAGTGGCGAGTCTCGTTCGCAACCTGAAGGGAGTGCTCGGCTGGAATGAGCAGCGAAAAGGTTGGATAGGTATCGTCTTCTCTTCGTTGCATGTTCTTGCAGGGTGCTTATCTTGCTCCACGGCTCGCCTCCAGATCATTCAGCAAGCGAAGACGAGCTGCTCCACCTGTTTGAGGATATTCTTTGGTCTTGACGGTGTCTAATCAGGTGTGTCATTATATGTGCGTGCGTTGTGTGCATTTTTTACGTGGGATAGAGCAGATCCATCTTTTCCTCCATTTTCCTTGGCAACTGAAACGGATCCTACGAACATGTAAAGTTACAGAAGTGTGGCGCATGACATTCGAATAATTTCAGACTTGTTCTGTCAAGCTACAAAGAATCAACGGAGCTGTCAAGTGCTTCAATGACCGCCATGTCGCTTCACGGATCATCGGTTCCGACTGTTGGTCGCTCCACCGCCTACATACGCACGCCAAGATATCCCAAACATCTGGCTAACAGTCTAATTAAATTTAAGCGCTCCTATCTCATTTCTTGTCTGGGTCCCCCAATCCCAAAAAAAACAGCGCTGGTTCTGGCAGCCAGACCCGATGGGCATATGGCGCCAGTCGATTTGTTACGTCGCAATTTCGGACTTTTTCTAGTTCGAATCCACATCCTAACTCGCAATCCCAGTCCCAGAGGGCTCCGCAAATCAGTCCTTTGAGGAGCAGCGACCAACAGCGCTCAAGATTCCATTGAAGACATCAATGATCTCTTCGACTTTCAGTGAACTGCTCCAACATCGAGATAGCAACCGCTAGCATTTTCGTGGGTGCTTTGTGGAGCGGGAGTCATCAAGCCTTGGTCCAAAACACCAAACAAGGCAAGTCTCTTACGTTTTTCTTGGCTAGAGCACCGAAGGACCATCACCGACTAACCTTTTTAAACCAGTCTTTTCCGTTCTTCCTCATTAATTGGGCTCAAATTGAGCTCTCCCCTGCGTACAACGGCGCTAGAAGCCTCGGGTGTCTTCCGAGACTGCCTAACCAGGGAAATGTGATGATCGCCAGTCTTGCGCAATTTCGCTCCGTGCAAACAAAACAACTCGTGCATGATATTCTGGCGCTTCTACCCTAGGGCGGCGCATATAAAAAGGAGGCTCTCCCTTAATTTCCTTCATCGACTCTGTCGCTTTCTGTTGCCTTCGCATCCTCCACCTTATCCTTTGTGATAATCCCCACGTTCTTTTCCCCCCTTATCCAACTCATCGACAAACGATGTTCTTCCGCTCGCTCTCCACCATCGCCACCGTTGCTTCGCGCGTCCTTCGTCGCCGCTGCGCCCCTTTCTGCGCCCAATGTCGCCGACTTGACTTCCAGGCCTCCCTGTGCCTGCTCCACGGCCGACAGCATGGTCGGCCGGACAAGTTGCTGCTCCGTTGCCTGCTAGGACTTCCACCTCGGCGGCCGGTACACCTCGGACAGCATCACCAGCCCCTCCTATTGCCGCAGAAAACGTACCAGATAGTTGGGAAGACGACTGATCAAGTACATTGCTTCAGAGATGGTTTCGTAGCACGATAATTCCTATAACGTTCGGAACTGGATCATTTGAACTTCAGACAAGGACCAAATGCGTAGTTTTCCAACGTTTTTATTGCGTTTGGTGTTTTTAACTACGAGGATACAAATACAGACGAGGGGTGCTAAAGAGATGGTCGCGGATAGATATCGACGCGAAAAAAGTGATGACAAAATAAACAACGATCTAGAAAGTAGATATACGAAAGCAATGGCATACAGATACAGCAGCAAAAAATGAGCGCGCGCCGGCGTCGTCTAAAGCAAAGGAGGAAAGCGTTATGGTAACGAGTGTGGTGCAGGTGCCGAAAGACGAATGGCGGGCAATAAGGATAGCGATGCGATGCGAGATACAGGGGGATAATAGTGTCCATGGCTTGTAGGGCCAATAACCGGGCGGAGAATGAGCTGACGCTCTCTCCGGTATCCGGCAGCTGGTGAAGATGCGATGCCTAAATGCATTGGTATTTCAGGCAGACGGGCTCGGGCTCTGCTTCTGGTTCGCGAGCGACCTCAACGGCGGGGCTCTCGAGGCTGAAGGAAACACTTCGTCAGCCAGAGGATTGTGCGCAAATTGAATACTCACAAGGCTCTCCCTAGCTTCCAAGTTCACTGCTACAGGTACAGGCGATGCAGACACGTAGATTGTCACTAGATAAAGAGGCAGCTTAGCAAGGCGCGGAGAATTGTTTCAAAAGGATAACTTACTGCAAGCGACCACAACAGAGGAGATGAGAGCGAACTTCATTTTCGTTGGATGGATGTGGTGTGGTGCTGAGCTCAGAGGTATAGTTGAGCTTCGTAGAAAATGTATCGGCAGTACGAAGACGACTTCGATGGGTAAGCAGATGGGGAGCTTTCGCTTGCATTTCCTCGAATTTCGACTACGCAGCTTTATAGACCATGGTCACTAGACCCTAGCAAGGAGCACTGGACAAGGGGAACACCCATAACAGGCAAGCGGGGGACGCGGAGAAGGGGAACGACCTTTCGGAGCGGGAGCAAAGTTGCGTAGCCGTTTCCAGTGCTTTCCAGGGTATGATGTTGCTATCTGAATTTAATTAGGCCAGAGTAGGAGGCTTCTAAGAAACCAGAGCCTGATCCAGAGTTCAGACGGAGGAAAACCATCAAACAGCTGGGAACTCACCGTATGACGCGATGCGCAAGGAGGTATCCTGCACAAACGCACATCCAAATGCGGGAATACGTTCTTTGTTCCCGTTTTGGAAGTGAGCTTGTCCAGTCAACCTCGTCTAGTATCAGTCTTAGTGAATTCACTTACTCTGATGGATTGAGTGTTCGAAGCGCGATAGCTTCTGTGGTGTAGTGGTGAGATATCGTGGACGAGACTACAGGGTTCACGCGAAAGCCTGGAGTACCCATCTGGCCTGCTGCGTCGAACAGCGGAGCAGCACCAGCGGCATTTTTACTCGTGGAAAATAATCCACACCAATATGAGGAGCCTCGTTGTCTGCTCTGTGTGAGAGATTGCAGCGAAAATGGTGTCGGAGGGTCGTGAAGGAGCCCTCGTCGTTGAAGGAAGGAGGAAAGCTTCCGCTCCAAGATCTAACTCAACATCGGCACAAAGCATCAACAAACATTTCCATATTTGGTCCAATCGAGACCTTTCTAAGAATCTAGGGAGCCAGGAGTCCAGGACGGGTCGGCAGGTAGGTGCCTGTGGCTGAATTAGAGCATAGGCGCCTGCGTCTAGATTTAATTACGTTGCGTTTGCTTTGAGAAAGAGGACGAACTGACAAATTTACTTCCTCAGAGCTTCCTCGTTGATCGTTGAGGGGATCCAACGGAAACGAACCATGATTTCCTGTGTGCGACGGATTGACTTCAAGCTATACTAGACATGCGTTTATCGGTGTCAGGCGTAGACAATACCTGAGAGAATTAGGAACGATATGAACCTTTCCCCTGACGCGAATGGAAGTCAATTGAAAGGGCTGCAGCAGGTTGATTCACCTTGGCATGACATCGCGGCGGTGATGCCTACTTGTTCTGTCAATCCTCGCCCTCTGTGTCGGTGGCGGGGAATTCTGATTTTCTTACGCGAGGAACGACATGTCATGAGCATCGTAGTCCCCTAGAAATGTGTCTTTGACGTTGGAAATTCCGAGAGACGGTCAACCGCTTCAGCCATACTTCAAATCGAGCGAGTTGATTATCCCAAGAAGCACAGAACTTAGAAGACACTGGCAGACTGAGTAAAAGATAAGGGGAGGCGTCTCGGCGTACAACTCATTGCAATTGAAGATTCTTACTTGCTGCTTGATGATCGAAGAATTTGGCGTTCTGAAGCTCAAGACCAAAAGGGATGAGACCGCGTGCGACGGAACGAATGATAGAATTTGCGAACAGCCTCTCATCGAGCCTGTGAGAGGAAAAAAAATGGACAAGGAAATGCACACTTTTGGCACTCGCCTTGAATGGGGCTCGTAGGACGCGAGCCAGTGATCAACAGTCTTCATGCGGTCTGTAGTAAATTCCGGCATCGTTGTACCTTGGAACCACTTCTGGTGACGATGGCGAGAGAATGACTTTAACGAATCATGACGCCCAGGATAAAAAGGTAAAAATTGTCTTGTCAAAGACACTCCTTCGCAGCTCTTGTGGTTCACTGGCCGATAATCCTCGTGCGAGAGAAATAGGACGTTCATCTCATCAGCAACGGGGTTGTTGGTTCACCTGCCATTTATGGACTATACCTTCTCCATGCCGTCCAGGTTGCTTCTAAAGTAAAGTTAATGACGAAATCATGAGAAGCCTCCCAATACGGGCGTCCTCTTGTCGACGTTTTTGTCATGCCGGTTGGTTCGGGAAGTAATACCTACCCGGGACCAGCGTGGAGATCCCCCCTCCCTTGCGGTTTCGGATTTGAATACTTCACTTTGCGAGAGAATTGCCAAGCCTAGGGCTTCGACTTCGACTTCTCAACAGCGTGCTGATACCTGATAAAGGTATACGTTTGAGCACGTCGACGCCAATGCGGCCCTTGGCTTGTTCAATCAATAAGAACAAGAAAGTTGGAAAAAGAGGTATCGTACTCTGATTAAATCATCGAGCAGCCACTGATCGTACTGAGCGCACAGAGTATCTGCAGGCCCTTCGCCCTCTTAAGATCCCATCTCCTCTCTCGTTCAAGTGCAACTGCGTTGCCAACATGGTCATGGCCGCCCCAGATCCTTCAGTGGGACTGCGTTCGTCTTTTCAACCGTTCGAGTTGACTGTCACCGCGCCCGAGAACACTCCAGGAGGTCAACACGCCGTGACGTTGGAACCGGGGGGTAATATCCAGCACCTTCTGAACATAGGCTTCAAAATATCGATCTAGAACGACGCAATACAGTTTAAGAAGGATCTGCTTCGCAAGAAGTGAACGTGCCAGTGCGGATTAAGAGGGATTCAGGTTACGTTGTGCTTGACGCTTTGACCGTCTACGATCGCTGACTTTCTTCGTGTCCTTCTCATTCATGAATGGAGTTTGTGGAGTACTTGTGGACTTGCTAGTATATGTTGACACATTTATATGCATTCTACTTTGAGGAGGGCGAGCTGAAGGAAACACTCGACGAAGCCGAACCGGGAAGTGGTGCCAGAGTGCTCTGGCAGGTTCGAAACGAAAGACAGACCTATTCGCTATATCCCTCGGTAGATATACTATAGAACTCGTGGTGAGCTACGATAAGGAGGTGAAAAAGTACTAGAGCATGTACACCATTGCGGCGGTGACTCGGGTTGTGAGTACTAGTAGTGATCGATTGATCATCTGCCACAACACCAAAGCAATCTCCGGCCCGGTCGACCTTCCAATCCTTAAGCGCCCATGCTCTAGACTCCCGCAAAAGCCGAAGCCTGTGGACCCTAAAAGCGCTCGTCTCTTGGAAACAGACACATCCGATCCTGTATCGTTCTAACGTGCCAGTGTAGGTTGTCCCTTTCCAAGGTGGGCACTCAGCCCAACTGGTTCATTTGGTTTTTAAAGCCACAAATTTTTGCTCTCGATTACATTCATAAGTAAAATGAGCCTTCGCCAACCCTCCACACTTTCCCTAGTATTGAAGTCAGCTTTAGTCAGGGATTTCGGAAACGTGAGAAACGATATGCCAGAATGTCGAACTGCCGAAATGATGAAATCAAATTCCAACAGGAGGCATCTCCATTCCAACTGTCATTTCATTCATTCCCTTCACCCTCTTCCTCATTCCAGTCGGTCTTTCTCCACGGCAGCTGGCACACAAACGTCGCTGCCTGAGCCACTACTCGCTTTCGTCGTCACTACATGTCGCAAACCCTCAAAACGAACCGGTCAATGACCGGGAACCACCCCCTTCTACCAGCCTCGCGACCTGGGTCGAGCTACGAGCCTATCCCACGTGTACCAACGTACACCTTGATAACATGGACATTTGGGAGAGGCTCCGTGGTGCGTCAGCCGGAAGGATGAGCTGGGGGTATCGCGTTGACGTGTCGCGTGCTGTAGATTTGGAGGATCTGGCCAGCTGTGTTGCTTCATACGGTGTTTGCCGCTGGTCAGTGCTTCACTTTATACTTTAAGCTCTTTGATTTCATGACCTCTATATTTAGGGATCGTTACATTGTCTATGCAAGGCATTGTCGATCTGGAAATTCCCAATGTCATGCTGACGGTGCTCGGTTCGTCTCTTAGCCCTCTCTTAATGTCGCTAAACTCTAATTACAACTCCTATAGGTGTTGTTATCGGTTTCGTTATATCATATCGAGCAATTAGCGGGTACGACTCTCCCGACCCCGAGCGCCCATGGATTGAGCTGAAGAGAGTCTATTTGGCAGATACGAACGGTACTGGATGGGGAGGACATGCTGGTCAGACGTTATGCGGAATGCCCGGACATTGGGACGTCTCTTCTGGTTCCACGTTCCACCTCGCATGTCTGCGAAGACGCCAGAAGAAATTCAGTCCGGACAGCTTCAACGTTCTCATGAGGAGTTGAGCAAGGTGATGGCGGAGAAGCGAATGGCACTGGACCTGATTGAAGGGTAGTGCATACCCCTTGCCTTTCTGTAGTCCTTTCTAACGCCCCGTAGGTTCGCCGTCGCCCTCAAGCACCATATTCGAGGAGAGTTGGGAATCTATTACCAGGACCTGTACCATCTTGTCCGGCCAATGCACGAGGTATGTCCGACTTCTACCGCCAGACGCGTCCCAACTCAACCATCTCAGCACGACCACTCCGCTGACGACAAACATACGCAAGAAGCGATCTCCTCCGCTCTTCCCGAACCCCGCAAAGCACAAAGAATCACCACACAGACCGTCATCAGGGCCGAACAATCACCACCACCACGTCCATCATCATCCTCGTCTGATATGAACCCCATTATCCCGCCCATCAACGCCTACGGAACGTTCGACCCAAGCAGACTGTCTTCTACCTCCCATCATGGCCTGAGGCGCTCGCCATCGCAAGGCTCGCACCTCTCGAACGCGTCTAGCACGAGCCAACACCAGCCCCTTCTCCCATCATCCCAACCCCCGCCAGAGGACAACGTGATGGATAAAGTGTCCAGCGATCTCATCCCTTTTGCTGGCATCATCTCCATGCTGAAGAGACAGTTCAGTCCGAGACCGCTGCAGATTCTCCCGCCTGGTGTGATGGTGCGTGCTTCCTGTATGCTTTCCCTCGTGGTCTTGTGATAACAGTCATGTTCATCATTCTCGTAGCAAGAGGAAGAGATTGATCAGAACGCCCCGACCCGCGGCGAGCGGAAGTGGCAAGGGCCCGTTCACCCGGGTTTGCACACCAAGCATCGCCCGAGGGTGGCTGGAGGAGGAGAGAACCTCCCGCTGGAAATTCTGCGCTGCCTCAGCGAGTGGTGTAGCGTACTTGAGGACCGTGGAACTGTTCCTGGTATGCGAAGTATTCTGGCTTTGAATGGACGTGGTAATTGATTTGCGTGCTAGGAACAAGTCTTGGTCTTATGCTCGGGACAATCTCCGCCTTTGAGGATTCGCTAACCGGTGAGACGATTAAAGTATATCACTTGCTCATGGGTGTTCAACGTTCAACGTTCAGCTTTGGAACGTATTTTGACCACTCCTCTTCCCTTGTGAGTTCCTTTCGCATTTCGCAGAACGTCGATCTCATCGGCTTTGTGTTAGCGTTTATTCCGTGCACATCAGGTTTGTCTAATCTTCTATTTTCATTATATCGTGTTCATCATTCACGATGTTGATCCGCATTCTATGTAAAGACAGTGAGTACCGTAGCCTCATTTCTACACATCCTACCGGGACTCAAACCCTCATCAGCACCGTCTGGGTGTATCTGTTTTTCCTACCATTTCAGCTAGTCAGCCAGTTCGGATACTACACCATACCCGGCGTTGCGATCGCAGCATTCATCTACCTCGGCTTCCTGGCAGCGGGAGAAGAAATCGAGCAGCCATTCGGTTACGATGATGTACGTTTTCAGATTTCCCCTCCCATCCATCTATCCCCTCCCATCTCCTCCTAATGTACCCGCTCTTTTGCTTAACTTAGAACGATCTCGACCTCGACCTGTTCTGCCACTCCATAATTCATCAAGACGTCAAGCACCTGAAGATTTCGCCCTGTCTCAACGCCTACTTTGGCCCCGAAGTAAAGAAAACCGCACGAACTGAGCCGCGCCGCTCGCTGACGCTTACTGAGATTACGGGACTGCACGCTGTTGACATTGATGCTGGTGGCAAAAGTCCACTATCAGACCATATGCCTTGGCCTTGAACATTGATTGCGCTGAATGGGTCCAGGCAACTCATTGTATTGGGTACGTATGCAGTATCTCTGGGACCAGAATGAAAGGCTGACTGAGCTAAGGGAAGAGTTTTGCCAGGTCCTTGCTGTACACGTCTTGGTGGCGTTGTTCGCGACATAGCCTTAGTGAATTCAGCGCTCGACGTCTTTACCCTCTGAGCACTGTCTATACCCTAGTAAAGCAACAAATACCGCCGTCTCCATCCTACAAGCTTTCTGAGCTTGAATTCCTACGACAGGCCCAGGGCCCCCGACGCGCGGCCATCTATGCAACCTTGATCCCGCCATTCGTTGATGGCGGTATCTTTCCGAATCCTCCTGACATCTCGGGAGCGCTCGAGCTTGTACGCGTAAAAGACACCGTCGAGAGGGTTCTTTAGTGAATGATGCGACAGAATGTATCGTCGGGGAGACGTAGAAAGGCGACAGTATCAACCCCACAACTACAGACAGATCGGCGTACACGCTCATGTCCAACGCAATGATCACTAAGGCTTTCATGACGGAATCTACTGCAGGCCTTGATCCATGTCAATATCATCCATAGCTCGTCAAACGGGAGAAATTATTCGTCAATCCCACTGTCGGTGTCGTCATTCGTATGTTTTACGAATTCGGCTTCTCCAACCCTTCAAGCCGAGGAATTAAGGAGGCCAGTGCGACGCGACCTCACATTGTTGGGCAGGGAGGGCCTCGAGTATCAACAATACTGCACGCTGTACGCTGCACACCTCAGCAGTTGGGCGGGATGACTCGGACAGGGTAATCCGTGACTGGATCGGACTTGGCGATGGGCGCTCCTTTCAAGGGGAAGCGCCGGGAAGCAATCTTGCCGAAACGCTCGAAGAGGCATTGCATCCGATCAAATGTGATGCGCTTGTGTATGAAGTGTTAGGGCGACTTCGGACCAGGGTATCGTCTACTGCGTCGCATCTGTCAGGGTTATGGGGATGGTAGGTGTCGGAGGAAGGTTCTGGGATGCTCTGGTCGTGCAAGACATTTCCTGGAGGGGGTCAAGAGCACAGCTCAGAACAAAACCAACGGAATACCAAAACTCTATTAGACGTTTGAAATTTAAGCATTCGGAACGTCGGGGATCGACCGCCACTCCGTAAGTGGACCTGCTCTTCATGAGTTATGTGCCCGAGCGGTGGGCAGAAGAAAAAAGCCAGTTCCACTGAGCATACCCCTAATGCGCAAGACTTGTTATACGTCCAGGCCTCGCTTCAAGCACATATGTAGGAAACGTAGCAAGTCCCCATCATCGCCCTGGACCAGGGTTTCTGTCGGGTGAAACCCGACAACCTCGGTCTTGATGTGCCTTCTCAGGCGCCTCCAGCTGTGATTGTGTAACATGTTTCCTAGACCTACCCCGTAAGGATTTTTTTCATTATCGAACATTTGAGTCGAGCGTCAACGAACGGTCATGACACGATAAAAAATCAAACGGGAAGATTGTAGATACCACCATTTCTCTGTAAGCCAAGTCGGATTCCCGATTCAAACAAACCGCCAACAATCCTTCACAGACAATTCAGTGTTTCTTTCTCCAATGCCCCAAAGTGATATGAACATGATCACTAGGAGAGCCGGTGACATCTACCATCAGCTCCTCCCAAATGGCTCTAAGTAGTTGAGAAGCTCATGACTCCGGATTCCGTGGCCAGTGGCTATGCCGACTTCTTAACAATCGAAGCCGCCTTCTTTTATTGAACGCCCATAAGTCCAAGAACACAAGGCACCCCATGGCCATTAGGTAAATAGCCTCTCCTCCACCACGAGTCGTCAACGGTGGGGCAGTATTTCTCTCGCAGTCCTTGTCCCTGCTACGCAACTCTGCACAATGGCATCACGATATACGTTCCCCATAGCTCAACATCAATTGCTATCAATCGTCGGCGCATTCGGAAGAGGGCGTACGGGGCGATCGTGAATCTGCAATCCCGCAAGAGAGATACCCATCAAAGATTCGGCGAAAGTGCAATGAAGGAAAGTGATAGGAAATGCTCCTTTGGCGTGCTGATTGGGATTGTCTGGACAATGACCGTGGTCCTGGAGCATGCCCCGCAGGAATTGCTGGGTTCAAAGGCGTTGTATTTCTCTATGCTGTCTGTCGATGAACTTATAGGGATTTTACAATCGAGGGCAACTTGTGAATAGCTAGGGTCGCTTTTCAGGAACAAAAAATACCCGGGTCCACCTACAAACGTGCTTGGCCTCATAAATCGGCTTTGACACGCCTTGTGGCACGAGCGCCGTGAACACCATCGAGATAACCGCCTCCCATATGCAGCGGACGGAAAGCAATCCATTTCCTCTCAGGCGCTATTTTTGGCACAGCGCGGTAGCGATGGTCTTGGCAACTGTCATGGTTAGACACAACTTGACTCCTGCTCCTCGACCATCGCTTTACGCAGCCGTCGGGACACATCGCGCTCGCCCAATGTCGAAACCGCTGATTTGACACTTTGACATAGGTACACAGGTTGACACGAATCCGAATCCGAGCCAGCCCTGATCCGGAAACCTGAATGTTTCGACATGCAACTGTGACCTCCGTATCGAGCGCAAAGGGTCGTACACAAGTCATGTCTGAGGGTGCATAGCATCTGAGCAACATAATATAAGATGGCGTCGAATGTATGGCGGTGACCCCCTCAGGCCTCAGCAGTGTCACCCGTCGGTCAATGTCTTCTCACCGCCGCACCGTCGCTCTTTTCGTCCTCACTTTCTCGTTATTTAGCATCGGGGAGGCGGCACCGAAACAATGTCGATGTCTCTACGGCCAGTCATGTTGGCCTAACCAGTCCGCCTTCGCTGCTTTGAGTAGACAGATCTCCCAACCGCTCATTAACCCCGTACCACCAGCATCTGCGTGCTACCCCGCCTCTTCGCCTTCAGGAGACTGCGCTGCGGTTCTCACCAACTTCCAAGATGGGCTTTGGCGTGCTGACCAGCCGGGCGCGATGCAGAGCCCTGCATTCGAGACGTACACCCTCCCCAACGGCACGATCGAAGGGTGCTACTCCAACACCACGTTAGGATTGCCATGTCTTCAGGGAAATGTGCCGCCCGTGGGAGTCGACGCGCGCACAGTAGGAGACGTTCAGGCTGCGGTCGTGTTCGCGAAGAAGAACAACCTTCGACTCGTGATCAAGAACTCTGGACACGACTACCTCGGTCGAAGTGCTGGTCGTGGTGGATTTATGCTTTGGACCCATCATCTCAAAGAAAGATCCTTCAACTCGCGTTTCATCCCTCAAGGTGCACCTCGCAGTGAAAGGAAAACATATCAAGGTAGGGTGTTCTCCAAATCAAGTAGCCCCTATCTTACGTTCCTCGTTTACTGCAGCGGTCACGTTGGGTTCTGGAGTTCAGTGGGGGGAAGCCTACGACTATGTCAACCAGCAAGGAAGATTCATCCTCGGTGGTCTCTCCCTGGATGGAACTGTCGGCGCGGCAGGCGGATGGATTCTAGGCGGCGGTCACAGCACCTTCTCATCGACCTTCGGATTTGGTAAGTGTGTGTCCAAATTTGGATTTCACCTGAACTAACCCCGCTCCCCGCTGATCAAGGTGTCGACAACGTCCTCGAGTTCAAAGCCGTCCTCGCCGACGGCAAACTCGTCACCGTCAACGCGTACCAGAATATCGACCTCTTCTGGGCCATGCGCG
>JANKHO010000436.1:0-23598 GCA_027627235.1 Agrocybe chaxingu | reverse complement strand
GTATGTCCCGCCATCGATGGGCAGGGGCCGTACTTACGGACAGGATCCCAGTCGGAGCCGCTCGCAGTCGCTTGCGACTACTCGTCCGGGGCCCGTGGGCCAGGCCCTACCTCGGATCTTCCGCCATGCAGAGCTGGAACGAATCGTACCTCTCCCATACTAATCCTCTGAAGATCCCTTCAAGTGGCCAGAGGTATGGGGAGATCAAGCCGCCTGGTGCAAGCCGGTACGGATCTCTCGGTGCTATGGGTAGATCTCCTACCAATATTCACTCATCTTCGCCTACCGGCGGCTCGCTCGTCGGGAATGGCTATGGTAGACACCAGCAAGCCGACATCTCCAACATGAGCCCGTTCGTACGGGATGTGGGGCAGATCCTGCTCGACGATGGGTCGGCGTTTAGGGAGCTATGGGCAGGGATGAACCCTCCGAGAGATGAGAACGGGGGTGGAGGAAGTGGGACCACCAGCCGCCGCCACAGTGTCAGCGTGGTCCAGCCTCGTCGAGGCAATGTGGTAGGTTTCAATGCCCCTGGAACGGACGTCGACGAACCACCTCGCGCGAATTTCCAGTCGGCTTATAGTGGCCGAAGTGGTCTCATGTTGTCAGACGACGACCTCGCCAGCGATCTCGGCCTGCTCAACATCAACCCCAACGACCCGCCTCAACCCTCCTTACAACATCCTCCCAGCCAACCTTCTTCCTTGCCCATCTATGCCCCACTGTCGCGTAGCCCGCCTTCGCGGGACTTGATGTCGAACTACCAGTCCATCAACCTCACTATTCCCACCGGAAGCACCTACTCGCGTCAGACGATCGGCACGCCGAGCGATGGTGGCCTCAGCAACAACAGCCCTCCGCGTGCAGGCGGAGGTTTAGGCGTATACGAGCAGCATCTCGCAGATACGCAGTTCAACTCTCGCGCAGCTCAGCAACAGACTGAGCTTACGGCCCGGTATATCCCGGGTCAGGGCATCCAGTATTTCCCTCAACAGCATCACCAACAGCAGTCGCATGGCGGTACGGCTGCAACCACCAGTGCTCAGTATGTGCGGAATCGTGCGCCGTCGTACTCGAGTACAGGAGGCCATCCACCTATTTCTCCTACTGGCACACGGGGTATAAACCCGCAACAGCCACCATATTATCCGCAGACCCAACGTCGCCTCTCCGACGCGGCGCACCATCACCAGCCATCTACGCCTTCGACACCACACCACACAACGCATTCACATGCTGCGAATCTCGCAGACCTCGGCCGCGGCGTACCCTTGCACGCCGTGCCACCTTCGTGGCCGCTGTACATCGTCGAGTTTAAAGCTGGCCGCACGGATCTGTTTTACGTCACGGACATGGATCTCGCACGCGATATCCGCGTTGGCGACCTCGTCATCGTCGAAGCTGATAGAGGGAAGGATCTGGGAAAGGTTGTCAATGATAGCATCACGGTCGAGGAGGTCGAGGCGTGGCAGAGGGGTCAGGCGGAGCGAGGATACGGTTCTGGTGGAGGCGGAGGTGGCGATGGTGGCGATGGTCCGCCTACGAGTCCAGGTGGTGCTGGGTCTGGTAGCTCGAAGAAGGAAATCAGTCCGAAGATGATTTATGGGAAGGCAGGGCCACAGGAAGTGCAGTACGTTCTTTCGTTCCTCTCCTGGCCTTTTCTCATCTTTCATCCATGAAGGTTGCTGGCGACGAAGACTCAAGATGAGCTTAAGGCCTTGACACTCTGCCAGAGCAAAGTTCGGGCCAAGAAATTGCCTATGGAAGTCATTGACGCGGAGTACCAGTGGTACGTCTTTGACAACCTCGTTTACCTTTTCAGTGTTCATTGTTGTCTTCAGGGACCGACGAAAGTTGACCTTCTACTTTGTCGCGGAGAAGCGTATCGATTTCAGAGAGCTTGTTCGTGAACTATTCAGGTGTGTTTCGCATGTCAAATTTCCTGGTACAAGCCGTTGACTTCGCTCGATAGGTTGTACAAAACACGTATCTGGATGGCTTCTCTTCAAGGGAACGTTAACTTTGACCAATGAGTTGCATTCTCCAGCTTTCCATTCGGAAATGCTGCAGTGCCAGCTTAACCATTTCCCCTTTTCCCGAACTCTCCTCTTAAACACCACCAAGCCGCGCCTGGCCTAGACAGAGCGATAAAAGCAAGGCCAACCCCCGAACGATCGATCGACGCATTACACGATATCCCTATCCTTTGTACCCTCCGCGTGCCTCCTGCTCCCTAAAATTTGTACACCCTCCGAGAGAAAGACCACGACGACCAATGAACGAAGATGAAGAACATGAAAAACTCTAAACAATGACCAAGACGAGACTACTCTCTCGATCGATCCGATTCAACTGACGGAAACCTCGGACAGTTTGTATTAATGGACTCTCCACCCCATCCCATCCATCTATTCACTCATCCAATCAACCAGAGATCCTAGATATGCACACAATGATTCCCCTTTCCATTCAGACCCAATCTCGACTCCTCTTGCTTATTTATTCTGGCCACCCTTCTCTTTAACATACGTCTTTCAGCAAAATCCAAGACAGCACCCCCTCGATCCTTCCTTGCAGCCTCACAGGCACCTGGCTCCCCCGCCGATCATCCGCCTACTACCCGCATTGTACCTTACCGCGCCTTGTGTTCCCTTCTTACCTATGCCTACTATATGTGTGTTCTCGCAGCTGCTGTTGTGTTCTCTCACATTGTACAACCAGTACGCTCCAGGACGTCTGTACCATTAGTGGTCTTCATTGCGACGTCGTGCCTGACAGGCACCCCGTACGCGCTCATATTGTTGTTTTTATTCTTGCGTTGCTTTCTTGCGTAGTTGATTCATCGTCGGCCTTTTTGTACATACTTGCTTGCTCGTTCGTCTCTTGTACAACAGTTTTCTTTACTTCGGGGGAAAGAGATTGGTCTGTTCAAATGCCATAATTTATTCCTCGCCTCATGCTGACCGTGTACCTTTGCCCCCACAGCTCGTCTCGCCAGAAAACATCCTTCGACTGCACTTCTTGAACCAGCTGGTCAATATTTGTGATATAGTGTGGGCCTATTGCTGCAACTGCGGAGGAGACGAGGACCCAGCAGCAGTTATAGGACAATTACTGTTTCGGTCGCCGAAGCCTTGCGCCACTGTGCCAAGGCCAAAAGCAGTACGTATGATGGATGACGTTGATAATACCAATGGGCAGCCGGGATATTAACCATTCGTGTTTTTGTAGGGCGCCCCCTGGCTGGCAATATAAATGCGTCATACCGCACAATTCCAACACTGCCTCCTCTGCAGAGCGAAGTAATATCACTGACTCAGACATCGCTTCCTCCAGGCTATAAATTGCGAAGGTTCCCTTGTATCGAATTATCATTATAACCACCCCTTCTTCTCGCAGCACCGTCCGCCTATGTCGATTCTCTCACTTGCAGTCTGCTTTGTCTGACTTGTGGCGCAGGCGGCAACGCAAAATATTCCGACCCTTTCGCCGACCCTAAGCACAACTCTCGAAACCCCCTCAGATATATAGCCTCAAATGGTTTGACGGCTGTTGGCTTTGTGGCACTAAGACACGCTCCCGCTGTTTATTGCGATTGTAGTCTACGTTCCGTTCTGGCCAGGGAGGTTCATTGACGCCTCGAAGCGCGAGGCCAGCAACAATATGCCATTGGGTGAGAGGATGACTTAAAGGGGGGAGGGATGGAAAGAATTGTTTAGTACCCATGAAGGACGAATATATTAAAATTGGATTACAATTTACGTAGCTTATTGAGATCTTTCTTGGATGCGCACTCCTCCAGCCAACGAAGAAACACAAAAATCGGAAACCTGCGCGACTGATCATGACCGTCCTTCTGCCGACCGGACTGCGCAATCAGGGTGTCGTTACAGCCGACGTCGGTGGAGCTTTCAGGATGTCAGAACAGGCAATTTATCATTCCATGTTCTGAAAGACAGAACTTCACTGCTGTCCCTTGGACGTGATTACAGAATGAACGTAACTATGGTATCGCGCCTTTGCTCGCATCCCTCTTAGATAGTCAGAAAGTGCGCCGTGGCTCGTCGCCAAATGTGGCGTCTCAGATTTCAGAGTCGAAGAAATCGTCGAGCTAAGTTGTCCTGGATTTTGTTCAACATTATGTAGTACACTTGGTCGGTACATATGAGAAACCGGCTAGATCGCAGCGTGGCTCTTTCCAGAAATCCTTCCTGCAATATTCAGGCCAATGCAGGAGTGTCTGCAAAGAGCTGGGCCATGAGGTCAGGATTAGGGTAGCGGTCACCGTCGGTGGCGTCCGCGTCGTTCGCAATCTTCCTGACCTCGGCGACCTCCTCACGCGAAAGATCGATCTTAGCTGCAGCCATGTTCTCCTTGACGTACTGTGAGGGATTTATATCGATAAGCACCGAGAAAAGGAGGTCGACACAGGCGAGCAGGGACTCACCTTGATTTTCTTGGTACCGGGGATAGGGATAATATCGTTCCCTTGGGCGAGGAGCCAGGCAAGCGTCACTTGACCTGCAGTGGAATTATGCTTCTTGCCCAGCCCTTGAAGTCCATCGACGAGCTTATTGATGTTTGGGAAATTCTTGTCGCTGAAACTGAGTATGCGTGCGTGATATTTTATTTAGGGCTACTCGGAGTTAGAGCGATGGGTCACCCACCGGGGGAACCAGCGCCTAATGTCGTCCTCGGGGATGTCGTTGAACGAGCGCTACAAAATCGTGAGCTTGGTCAGATGTTCTGAAATCAGGATTTCAGGGGCGCTCACGTAGGTTCCTGTCAACATTCCCCTTCCGAGAGGAGAATATGCGATAACCGCTATCCCAAGCTCGCGACACACTTTCAAGACCCCTATTTTCTCATCCTCGATGTCCAGGACGAAAGGAGAATACTCCACCTGCGTCGCGGCGACGGGATGTACGGCGTGAGCGCGGCGCAGGGTAGCGGCGCTAGCCTCCGAGAGCCCAATGTAACGTATCTTGCCTTCCCTGCCATGGAGGCCAGATCAATAAGGGGATGAAGGCCTCAGATCGCGAAGTCTGACTTTTTGAGCTCGACCAAAGCCTTCATCGTGGTCTAGATTTCAAGTCAGTGAAAAGATGTGTAAGAGAAAAGAGTCAAATGAACCTCGATCGGAATTGTCTGATCAATTCTCTATAGAATTCAAGCGTCAGTATAATCCGTGGAATTATTGGGGGAAATCCTACATGAATGTAGTACAGGTCGATTGTATTGACTCCCAGCTTCTTGAGGGACAACTCGCAAGCTGACCTCACATATTCAGGTTTACCATTGGGAGCACTCTGGGTGATTCCGAACTTAGTTGCAAGGAAAATCTTGTCGCGATTCCCGGTGCGTTTGAACCTACATAAAAGTCAGTTCCATTCGTTCATGAACGTCTATATACAACCACCATTTTCCAATTAATTCCTCGCTGTCGCCATAAATGTCAGCGGTGTCCCAAAATGTGCAGCCTTCCTCCAAAGCAGCATCAAGGACCTTTCGTTGGAGTCAGATAAGGGTTAGGAAACACTGTGGATTAGCATGCTTACCTTGAAACGCTCCTCGTCACTTTCTATGGCACCGTAGAAAACAGAGATGCCCATGAGCCCGAGGCCGATAGCTGGAACTTCATCGTCGCCGATCTTGCGAGTAGGGATGGCCATTTCTTCCTTTTTGGAGGTCGTTTGGGAGACGGGTTTAGAAGCGAGCTGGGTTTCCCTACCGTCCCCAGCCCGCTTTTATAGGACGAATGCCTGGTAGATGGTTGTATGTTGTGTCGCCGAATGCTTGCATCACGCACGGCATGTCTAACTCGCCCAGCTGGAAGCCTGCGAAGAAGCCGTTCTGGTGTCCTGTACCGCTGCCAGACTCTTTGCCTGTGTGAACGTACAATTGGTCATGCAGTGTGGAAAGAAGGGAAGATGGATTGGTCACAGGGATCAACCGCAATTTCTTATTGGACACTCCCCGATGGCGGCCGGCGGAAGGCCTTGTGACAAAGCAATCCTCGCGTAAGTAGACGCGCATCGAATATTTCCACGGCCGCCTTGACGGCTCACTGCAGAATGAAGGCAATATCTGCTGATGCAGTGGAGAATTGATGCATAATCCTTTTTCACCTAAACATTGCCGTGAGCAGTGGTCCTCAGCTGAGAAGATCGGTGTGGACTCTGGAAGCCTGTAAGTACTTGGTGCAAGGTATTGAAGGCAAAAGGTGGCCTCCGAGTCGCTGCTGCACATTCCGACACTCAATATTCTAATCTTCAAGTTGACGCGCGAAAAAACAACGCATTGAAGTTAAAGTGGCAAAGTAGCGGTGTTCAACCAATCCTGTATGCGAAGAACTCCGATGCAGCAATGAGGGATACAAGCAGGTATAGTTATTTGATGCACCGGCTCATCGCCCCATCTTTCCCATGGAAGTCTCCTTACTTCTTTCCTGCCTTTGCCTGCTGCTTCGCCTTTTGTGCAGCAACGTCCTGCGCTGCCTTGCTCCCAGGATGATTGATGTGCGTCTCCTTTCCCGTAGTCACGGAGTGCTTCAGGGACTTTGCAACCTAGCACACAAAAAGGGGATTAGCTTGAAATAGACGACAACACATGTGAGGACAACGAACTCGACCTCCAGAAGGTTCAGCTCCTCCGTGGATAGCCACCTGGCCTACCATGCTGGGCTGACCCTTCTTAACGTTGTTCAGCTGAACCGCGACCTTGTGTTGCCCTTGTGCGTTGGCGGGCTGCTGACGATCGAGGTGGAATGCACCGTCAGATTTGGTCGTCTTTGCCGAACTTCCACCAGCTGACCGCCTTGCTTGGCTTTATCGATGAAGGCATGTGCTGCCATCTTGGTGCTGGGCTCCGCGACGTGGAACTTGCCCTATGAGCAGCGCGATGGTTAACGATGCACATAGTCAAAGATAAATAGTGACCAACAACCCGGGCAAACAGAGTGTACAACTCGCGAGCATCGATTTTGTCGATGTCGTAGGACCTGAACCAAGTGAATAGATTATCCACAGATAAGCAAGAGGAAGCCTACCTCTCCGCGAGATTGTCGATCTCGACAGTGTGCATTAAAGGAACCGCAATGGATAGAGCGGCGCAGCAGAATACAGTGACATTTATGGCGGAGAACTTCATTTCGATAGCGTTTCTCGTGGAAAGAACAATGTTTTGTTGACGAAGACGAGGCTAAGCGACCAGCGCTGTAGAGTCGTGCTTGATGGGTAGACCAGCTGAAGAGTCTCGAGAGTCCTTGCTCTGCCATTTATACCTGTGGATACCTCGCAACTGTACTGTGTTAGTCCAGTGCATCGATTGATCGACGGCAGCTGTCTGAAATACCAACACGGGATCCATTAGTCACCCGCTATACGAATCAATCCCGCATATCGAGGCCCAGCAGGAAATCTGCAATTCATTCCTCTTTATACACGACTCAATAGGCAGATCATCAGGCATCATGGAGCTCCCTGAATTGGGAAATGTTACCATTTTTGGTGATAAATCGTGATGGCATCACCACGTCGGGAATCAATCATCAGAACGTGGAAAGGGGACTCCCTTAAGAGGACCTAGAAACCTATGATCTTCAGGTTGCCGACTGCACACGGCTCATGGCCGCCCGCTGCTTCCTTTGTCCCAAAAGTTGGAGAATGGTGATAGTTCGTTGACAACCTGGTAGCTCAGTATAGAATAAGGACACGGGCGGTGGGTAGATGCCGCATCTGTGGCAGTGTAAACCGGCGAGAATGGCCGTCCAAGGTCTTGACCATCATTCTCGAGATGACTCTATCCTGAGGACCCCAGTACTTCGACTTGCTCTCCCCTATTTGAGTCTCTTCTGTTTTGACATCACGATTCTGTCTGATTAAATACACTTAGCGTAGTAACTGAAGTAGAGCTTGAAGGATAAGCCCCGTTGCTGCAATCCTGCCAGATTACCACTCATATACTGCTGGGTGGCTGAAAGTACAAGCTTTCAGTTATTTGACTAATGGCTAGTTGCGGCAGTACGGCCCTCTTACAATTGTGCATTTGTGGGAATTCTATAGCTCCCTGAGTTCTTTGAATGGCGTACGTATGGTTTAAGTTGGTGGGAACGCTGTTTTAGAACAGCTCAAGGTGCTTTCGGTGTTAGACGTGCTGGAAACGGCCGTGCTATTTTTGCCACTATGCACCGTGGTCACGGTAGCCCCGGCTGCATCAACGCCTTTGCCCCTATCTCCTGGATCGGTCTCCCACAGCGCAGATCTTCGGGCGTGCACCTGCCTCCTTGACATATTTGGATCAAGGCTTACTCGGTCAATGACATAAATGATTCTGGTGTCGAATGGACTCCGGGAGCCACGACGGGCAATATCTGTTATAATAGACGTGTCCGCGTCGTCTACTCGGGTGAGAACAGGGACCCTCGCAATCGCGCTAGGCTTCAATCCCATTGTCCATTACTTAAATACAATGTAGATCGAGTGTAAATACTTGTGGTGCTTGTCCGTAGCGCCCGGACAGAATAAAATGCAAATTATTACTTGCCCACATGCTCGCGGCGAGCGCACCGCTCCTGTGATGCGCTCGACACCGCATTGTGAAATGCAGAATTCCAACAATATCTAGGAGGATATTCTCCAAGTCAATTTTATCTGGGAGTCGGTTTTGTCGGCTGTCAGAAATCGGCAAGGCTGTACCGTCGGGACATTCAACCCTCCGTTGGGTTTATGACGACATCGCCAGGCTAACGCAATCTATCATCTCCTAGAGTCCTCAATATTCGAGAATTAGTTGACTTCATGAGTCCCGCAAGTATAATGGACGAGGACGTCCTATCGGCCGGATCGTTGTCGTATCGAATGCAGGGGATTCAGTGCTGCGGTATGGAGGGAGTACGATCGGCATGACATAAACCGAAGCTAGCCCAAGTATGCAGACTCAGACCGAATCAAACTCCGCCACTTCTCTTTTGCATCTCTACTGTCAACCACCACCAGAGTCGTGTCTGAATTGTCAAGCAGCGCCCAATCCTAAAGAAATCCACAAATGGTGGGCCCACTTTCCTGACCGTACCCTGTGGGTTCGAAAGACGCTTTGAACGCTCACAAAACCCCTTTAGCCGCCCAAAAAGAAATCAACTGCAGACAAAGCTGTCCAAAGCGGGGACTTGAAACCGTTGTCGAAAGTCGAATCCGTCCCCAACGAGGTCCTGGCACGCATCTTGGGGGGCCTCTATCCCCACACCATGGTCGTTGAGAAGCAAACTCCACAGAAGAAGGCTTCTCCTGGAGGCGTATACCGTGACGAACCTTGCGTTCAGGACATGAACGACCAGGTCATATCCTTCGGATGGCAGCCCGAGCGAGAGTCACCCGAACGCTCGGAGGTGGTCTCGTTCACCTACCATCTGCATGTGGCCTCCGCCGTCTGTCAACAATGGAGGGACGTCATCCTGCACCTTCCCGAGTATTGGTCGCGGGTCATCGTTTTCGTCGACCGCGACGTGAAGCCGGCCGACATAAAGGAGCGCATTGACCGTGCTAGAGACCTCCCTCTCGACATACTCGTCACTCGGTCCCCCTACGGCGGGGCCCACTACGACAACAACGACAACGAGGCTGAGATCAAGCAAGAGAAGACCCGGGCCAAGAAGATCATGAAGCTTTTGCGTCCTCTCATTCCCAGGTGCCGATCGTTCGTCTTCGACGTCGAGTACAGCTCCTCCTTGCCTTTCATCTCCCAAAGCTTCCGTGGCACCGCTCCTCGCCTTCGCGTTCTCAAACTGCAGTGCCGAGTGGACACGAAGGACGCTGTGTTGCCGCGAGTTCCGAAGATCAAGCGCAAGGATGAGTTCATCTTTCCTCGCTTGTCGACTGTCGTCCTCGACGGCGCCACGTTCATGGATGCCTGCAACATTCCTTCCTTCATGCGTCAGTTGAAGGACATGTATCTCGATACACTCTCCATCTCCCGGTTGACGGCTCCGAACCCCGACGACGAAGACGAAGACGATGAATATGACCCTGCTGGGTTCGACATCTACAATTTGGCAGACCATCTCGCGAACATTGGCTACACCCGACACCTCACCCTCGCCTACATCGACGTCGCTTACGACCCAGGTACTGAAGAGGGCGGGGAGCACCAGTGGAGAGTCGACAATCTCACCATCAAAGGGCAAGATGAGCCGTGGGTCGAAGAGCTCAACTGCATCACGTTCGGATCGTCTCTGTGCTACTACCACCTCATCAATTCCTCCATCTATTATGAGAGTATGATGATGGCGCATCACCTTCGACTGGAGGGCATCATCGATTTTGGCAACTTCGGCCGCACCATGGAGAGACACTTCGGGAATCGCCTCGACATCGTCAAATGCAACCGGTTCATGGACTATCACCTCGACGCCATCGCGAACGGATGTCGTTTCCTACGCCGCCTCTACCTCGTTGACTGCCCGAACATCACTATTGGGGGCCTGAAGCTCATGCTCGCCGATCGGGAGGCCCTGGCAAGTAAGAACGACGAACGGCCCAAAGGCTGCCATGACACAAGTGATGACGTCGAGAGTATCGTAGAGGTGGATGAAGAAGACGATACGCAGATGACGCTGTCGTATGCGTCGCGCTTGGGTAGGAAGACGTTCACGCCTATTCACCGCCTCCACGTCAAAGGGCACCAGCTCAAGTTGACTACGGCTGAGCACCAATGGTTCAGCGATCGTCTCGAGTTCTTCTCTTGGGATTGATTCAATCATCTCCGATTTATGACTTCTATGCCTCTAGTTCATCTCTTTCTCGTTTGATATACGCTCCCTATATTGTCTAAGATCGAGCTACCTATCTCAGTTCTCCCAATACATTGTCTGTGGTTTCTGGAAGGAGTTCAAGGTAGCGCCGCTTGGTTCGTGTCTATCTACTACTGCCGAATGACGACATGTTGAAATTTGTCTTTCGGTTGCTGAAGCTACTGTTGCCTCTTCCTCTTCACTACTCACTAGTCACTTCTCAACTCTCAACGTTTCCGCCAGCAAACTCCTGGGATGCTCCTTGCAAATAGTCGGACCGCGTTACATACTTATACGAATTGCAGCCACCCAAAAAGCAGGCCAAAAAGAAGGCAAATCCCTCGAAGAATAACATTTCCATCGAAGGAGGCATAGAAAGACAACCAGTCGAGATCCTGAGCCTGATAATCAGGCTCAATCACCAGTCGACTTTCCTCGAGGATACATCCAGGCGACGAAGATCTCCAGGCGCAGTGTATCGCAGAAAGCCCAAAGACGAGCGCGGATTTCAATCTCCTGGAGTGTTAGCTCTTACTTTTCCCCTCTACACGATCGCGGCCGTCTGCAGACAATGGCGTGATGCCGTCACTTCCTTACCAGAGTTAGCGACCGGAGTGGCTTTCCGGTTCGACAGGACGGGTCCTACCACCAAACTTGACAAGTTTATGGAATGCCTTGAACGGGCCAATGGCCTTCCGCTCGATGTTCTCGTGTTTCCAAAAGACACCGGGGCTCGTCGTAAGAACGATGTGGACGTCGAAGCGGCTCAGGCTCTTCAAATCATGGAGTGTCTCGCCCCTGTTGTTCGCCAGTGCAGGTCTCTCGTGTTCAAGGTGAAGTACAGCAGCTCTTTGCCACTTATTTACCAACCCTTCTGTGGCCGAGGAAGAAGAGTTCTTTTGCCCCCTTCTCTCCGCCATCCACCTCGACGGGTACATCTCCATGGACGCGTGCAACCTGCGCTCGTGGACAGCGCGGCTCTAGGAGATGTCCATCGGCACCCTGACGCTCTCCAACTTCACTGCCGCGCCACAGGACCCAGAATTCGACCTCACCTTGTCCGAGTATAGGGTCGGTTTCACCGAGGGCGATACGATCGAGGGGTACTATACACTCAACGTCGACAATCTGACCGTCGAGAATTGGGGGACATCCAGTTCATGACGGAGTTCCTGACAGGCGTCTACGCGGCGAAATTCTGTTTCTGTCACCTCGTGAACACCTGCTTCAGCTGGGAGTCGATCCCATTGGCCCACCATCTGCGGATTGAGAGTGTTCCAGAGCTCGATTATGAATTCAAACACGCTTTTCAGCGGTTCTTTGGAAATCGTCTTGGCGTCGTTTCTCGGACTCTCGTCTCAGATACTATTGCGAGCTTCTGCGAACCGCTTCGCCGGTTGTATCTCATCGACTGCACATGGATCACGGCAAAAGGATTGAAAGCGATGGTGCGTCTCGCGGAATTAGCTCGTTCAAAAACCGCGTCTCGAATCCGAATCCGATGATGAAGAGGGTGTCGATAGCGATGTAGAGACTATCGTGGGATGTACGGTGTCTGCTTGAAAGGCCCCAAGAGCCACTGCGCGGTGTTACCTTCAAGCCCATTCATCGCATTCACGTACAAGGGCACCCGAAAAAGCTGTCGAAGGCTGACCGAGACTGGTTCACGAAGAACGTCAGGTCTTTCTGTTGGGACTGACCCGAGTAACAGCGATTCAGCTATATTCTTGAGGGATTTGCTGTATTCGACTTGCTGTCGAATAGCGCCTACTCGAGTATAACTCTGACATACCTCAAATCAGTAGTGATAGGTTAGGCTGCTTCTTAGGACTGCGATTGGACATCAGACTTCAGAGGATGCATGGCTATAGTTGCGATACATGAGGGGTATTATTTGTTGGATCAACTCATTAGTCTAACTCTATCCTAAGAGATTAGTTTATTTCCTGCCCTTCTTGAAGATACCCTGGGAGGCCCTGTGGTTGCCAGCCTTCTGCTTGGCCTGGTTGCGGGCCGCCTTTGCAGCCTGTTTGCGCCTTGTTGTGGGCAATGTTCTTCGCCTTCTTACTGTTGGGGTGGTTGATGTGTGTCTCTTTGCCAGTCCTCACGGAGTGCTTCAAGGCTTTCGCGACCTGTGTAAGGTAATATCGTGAGCTCGAGATAGGGCGTTAGGAGAGAGGGAGCACGCACCCGTCCGCCAGATGGTTGGTGCCCACCGTGGATAGCAACTTGGCCGACCGTGCTGGGCTTGCCTTTGCCAACCTTGTTCAGCTGAACTGCAACCTTGTGCGAACCATGGGCGTTGGTGGGTTGTTGGCGGTCGAGATGGAAGGTGCCATCGGCCTTGGTGGTCCTAGCCGAGCTTCCTCCGGCGGAGGCGCGAGAGAGCTGACCACCTTTCCTTGCGCTGTTGATGAACGAGTGCGCGGCTTTCTTGACGTTGGGCGCAGCAACATGGAAATTTCCCTAGAACAAAAGAAGCGGTTAGATCGAGTCGAACGGGAAGAGCGAGCGTCCACTTACGGTACGGGGCTCGAGGTCGAACCATTCTCGGACGTCGAAGTCGTCAATTTCAATGTCCCTGAAGTAACCGTTCAGACGAATATTCAAGAAAAAAAAATCATATATATTCGATGCATACCTCTCAGCGAGATCGGAGATGTCGTCGGTGTTCATGAGGGGGGCGGCGATGGACAGCGCAGCGAAGCAGAGAACGGTGGCGTTGATGACGGAGAACTTCATTTCGATTGATAAGTCGTGAAAGGCGTGAAGGTTGTTGGAGAGAAGAGACTATGCGACCAGCGCTGTAGAGTTGAGATTCGGTGGGTAGACCAGCTGAAGAATTCGCTCTGAGTTTGCGGTACCCTTTATACTTGGGTTGATCACCCTGCCGTTTCCATGCCGTTTACGTGAAGACACTTGATTCGTGTTTGACGGGCAACAGCTCCAACACGCGGAGTACTTTTACCCCCCGTTTCGTGATCTCCGGAGGAGCCTGGGGCTCTGCGCTATGCTTAGCATGAACTTTCGTCCCCAAATGGTTCTCAATCATCAGTCGAGCCTCCTGCCGGCGCGCAGCATGGAGTCCTGAACTCCTAGAGATCACCAAGACCTTCAGATGGTCCTCCCCCAAGTTTCTATCTTCGCACAAAATGTCAAAGTTTGACGCCGGCGCTACTAAATGGGGAAATAAACCCTACGCCGCCACGTACACATCAAGGCCGATCTCGCCGTCATGTACCTGTCAAGTGTTTTTGCCTCCGTGCCCCGTAACCTGGATTGTTCTCTATATTTTCTCTGAGACAAAATATAACGGAACACCTTCAAAGTTCGAAGAACCGGTCCTGTCTTCCTTTCTGTCATTCTCTTGGCCGAAAGAACCTTTTAGTGAGGAATGAACGAACACAAATTTGGTAGCCTTCTCCCAGGAGGGCGCAATCACGGTTTGATCAAAAGGGGTTCAAACAACTGAATTGAACAGCCTCTGAAGGGCCGTGCTAGGTTCTAACATTAAAAATCAACCCCACTACGATCCATCATGTTTGATGATGGTGGAGATTAGTAGTTTTGCGCATCTCGGATGACTTTCTCCTGGACGACGCGCCGATTACAAAGTGGAAGGTGAGACACTGCCTAATTTCCAAGTCAAAGTTACTGACATAAACTGCTGTTGTCTTGAAGTTGCTGAAAGGAAACGCTGCCGCCGAACTAAACCCTGACGCCATGACTTCACAATCCAGCCTCCTCAATGATCTCCTGCCAGAAATCTTCCCAATCGTCGCCTCGCTTCTCCCCTTACACGCGACACCATCGACCTTGCTTTCGCTGGCCCTCGTTAACAAGCACACCGCAAGCATCGTCCTACCCTTAGTCTACTCACGACTCATCCTGAAGAATGAAGACGATGCGCTGAAGGTCATCCAAAAGCTCCTAGACGAACCCGAGCTGGGGAAGGTCGTCCGCGAACTGCATATCTTATCTGATCTCTCGGTTGCTACGCGGAACGGGGAGCGCCCATTCGACGTCGTGCGCGGGCTCGAGAAGGTCATCGCTGCGGGATCGCTCCCGTATATCCACACCTTGGGGCTTGAGCTGTTGACAGGATGGCACTACGACGACGAGTTCGAGGCGGTGGAAGGGTTCGGGGAGCTACGACGGGAGTTCTGGGAAGCGCTCAGGAAGAACTGCCCAAGACTGCGAGGCCTGGTACTCCGTGACATCGCCGACAATGAGGAGGATCCGTGGCTTGAGGAGTCGGGTCTGCTTGAAATACAGGTCAGTGTACCGAAATTTGGGAGACGGCTGCTGACTTTCCCGTAGGATATTACAAGCCTCACTGTGAAATTCAAGGAGCTGACGCTCAACAAAAGCA
Source organism: Agrocybe chaxingu (assembly GCA_027627235.1). Taxonomy (NCBI): domain Eukaryota; kingdom Fungi; phylum Basidiomycota; class Agaricomycetes; order Agaricales; family Agrocybaceae; genus Agrocybe; species Agrocybe chaxingu. The sequence goes on along the minus strand of JANKHO010000436.1, from coordinate 8,440 downwards.
GTGGCGAGAAACTCGTGAAGAGCATTGCATCTTTGAGCAACTCGCTACACACCTTAAACCTCGCGCCGAACTCGACGGACTTTGTATCGGTGTCGCCTATATTTGCATTCGACTTCCCATCCCTCCGCTCGCTCAGTCTCGCTACTCTGAGCCTCGGTACTACGGAGGAGGCCATGGCATTCTGGGAACGCCATCCGACGATCGAGTACTTGAATATAGTCGACGCCGATTGGAAGGCACCCTGGTTCACGAACAATTTGCCAAACTCGTTCTTGCCCAGGCTAAAGCACCTCAAGGCGCACTTCAAAGACGTCCGAAGCCTAGCTCCCATCTTACACCAACTTGTCAGCCTCACGGTCTACGAGAGCATCAACGCGCAGGTTCCCTATCTCCTTCGCTCCGTCCTGCCAGACGGTCTCCCGCATCTCAAGGCCCTTAGCATCGAACAATCGCCGTCTGCAAGCAGCAAGAACGTGAACAACGAAGGCAGCCTGTGGTACGAAACGGCAGAAGGGGAGTTCAAGGAGGTGAAGGTGCACAAGGGATCGCGAAGCGTCGTTGATGGATACATCCACTCCATCGCCCGTGGAGCGCCGAATATTGAAGAGCTCAGTTTCCCTTCGTACTCGATAGATGTGGCAGAGTTTGTGCGTGTTCCGTTCCAGCTTCTCCTGATCGCTCCCTCTAACTTCGAATCGCAGGCAAATATCGCTGATGAACTTGCTGCCCTCTCAAAACTTCAGCGCTTCTACCACTCGGGCATGAGCACCTCCCTTTCAGATATCTCGGAAGAAGAGCGCGAGGCGGTGCTTGCGAGCGTACAAATTCTGGCGGAGGCATACCCATCACTGACGACAGTGGTCGACACGAGCAGCGTGAACCTTCCCTTTGTCACCGCGAGGATAGCGAGGGATGGAGAGGGCAAGGTCTCCAAGGTTGACCTCGGGACTGGGTATGGGGTGTTGATTGGGAATGACGATGAGGCGTTCCCTCGACTTTGATTCCTTCGGCGACCAGACAAAAGTGTCCAAAAATGGAAGGCAGTAAACACAATTCCCAGGCGCTGATTTATGGACTGCCATAGCTAAACGCGGCGAGCATTCAATATGATTTGTGAGTCCTGTCGAAGTCTGCAAGTCAGAAACTTTGTATCTTATCTCAAATCGGGGCATGTAGCGGCCCCTCATCGCCAAGGAATGATATGATTTATTTATAGTTTCAACTCTTGGCAAATATTTCAGAGAAGCTCTCACTTTCGCAGATGCATTCACATGCCCAACCTCTGTCTCTAAGATGTATCCAGGTCTGTTTAGACACGATATAGCTCAAGATCGCTTCACATCCTTGAGAACGGCGCGTTTAGCGTCATCCACCGGCACGCCGACCGAAAACCCGAGCTGACTAGGAAGGAATGACGATTCCCAATTTCCCCTGGCCCGACGTTAAAAAAAGTTCAACACGTGCAGTGTATCCGCTGTTAATGCTGCTTCAGCCCAACTTCGCTTTTTTTTGCTCTCTGTCTCTCCTTCAACCCGCTCTGACCCGCAGGTGCACCAATCTCCGACAATGTCATCGGAAACCACCAAGAAAGAAGCCCAAAAGCGACCGCCGAAGTGGGGGAGGGATGAGGAGTGGTATGCGTGGATAATGCCGGCTCTGAAGTCGCGTCGCATGTTGAAGACATGGCTGAGGTGCTGCGTCGCTGTGTGCGCTTTGCTGGTGCTTATGGTGGTGCCAGGACCATCGTTGACGATGGGGCAAGCATCGTTCTTCGCTGTGTGAGTGGGTTTACTTTGTGTGAAAGCCAAACTGAACGATTTTCAGAATCCTTGCGGTCATGTTGCCTCCGAATTTCGCCCTTTCCGTGTTCATCATGGCCTTGACGACGCTCTTCCTGGGTATGTCTTCAACTACACGGCAGTACCGTACTGAAAAAAACGCAGGAATGCTTGTCGGATGGGCATGGGGAAGTGCCGCGATGGCAGCAGCCCATGCTGCTCGAAGTTCGTCCCTGTTGGCGCAGCAGCAGCAGAAACTGCAGTCGTCGTGAGTGTGGTATCCTTCTCGTGGCTTATTTCGGCCCCTAACGGTGCTTTCAGCCTCGATCCAAACCTCCCTATTGGCGTACAGACGCAATCTGCAGTGTGGCATGGGCTATTTCTGGATACACGATCAACAGTCGTCTATGGCGTGTTTCTCTTCGTTGGAACTTATCTACTTGGAGCTATCAGGGCGTTCATACCCAATCTCGCCTTGCTGAGCATTTTCGGAACGATTGTCGTCGATGTGGTATGTTTTCTTTTCCGCGTGAAGTGTCTACAAAGTCTGACGCGGTCACCAATCTTGAAGTTTTGTACATCAGCTCCCCGTAAGTTCGTCTGTGAGGGTTTGCAAGGATCTTACTGAATGTTGCGTTCGCAGTCCTTCCCACGACGCAGTACACGCTTCCCAAGGCCTTCATCATCCCTGCATGCTTTTATGCGGCCGTCGCCATCGCCAGCATTATTTTCATCTTCCCGGAGAGTCTGAGCCACGTCTGGTTGTACGTATCTTATTCATCATTCATTTATCTCAAGGCTGAATCGTGAACAGAACGCTATTCCTAGACGAATTTTGGACGCCAACGTTGGATCTCTTTCGTCTTCAAAATGAAGCCCTCAATACGAGTCCTTCCGATCATGAAAAGTGGGAAGACATGAACGCCCGAGGAGCTGTTCTGCGGACTAAGTTGATTGAAGGTGTCGAAGAGCTCGTCCAGAAGATTGGGTTGATTGACCTCGACTCCTCGCTCGGACGCCTCGGTCCTGCTGATTTGAAGAAGTTCAGTACAGAGATCAAGTCGATGATGTTCCGCGCAGGGTAGGCTTCTCTTCTTCTCCAAGTGAATCACCGATACTGACACCGACGTGCCTCACAGCGCCCTCCACTCTTTCCAGGTCTTCGTGAACGATGCGAACACTTTCAACGCGCAGGACACACTTTCACAGGAACGGAGTCGTGGGGACGCCACCCCCACCCGTTTCCAAGCACTACACCGAAAAATACGCACTCGGGAAGCCCAACACGGGCACGACCTGGACTCCCTTGTGCCCATCTTGGCTTCCTGCTCCGCCGAACTGCGAGGCGCGTGCGAGAGCAGTCTGACCTGTATCATGGATTGGTTCAGGGTCTGCAACACACGGCGGTGGTCCTCATTTGTCTTCCGTTCGACGAGGGAACAGATCGCAGAGCGGCACGAAACGGTGGTCATGGCACTTAAAGCATTGGAGGATGCCTTGGAGGAGTTCAGAAACGTGCAGAGGATCAAACTAGTCAAGCCTTTCGAAGACTTTTTCGATCCTGTCACGAGGAAGCTCCGTCATAATTCTGATACCTTCGCCACTAAGTCACTCTTCATCTGCTTCGTCTTTGTCGACACGCTTGATTCCTTCTCTGAGCGGCTCGTCAAGTTACTCAAGACCATCGTTGAGATCGATTCCCAGCGCCCACAGCCCCGATTCTGGTTCCCAGGCCGGATCGCCAAGGTCAGAGAGGATATCTCAAGCGTGGAGTTTAGGGGCGCTGGAGGGCCGTTCTCTATGGGCACGACGGAGGACCCGACAACGTTCAATACTCCCAGCGATAGAAGCACCACAGATTTGTTGCAAGCAGAGAAGGCTGCGATAAAGGAGGCGGAGAAGGATATCGCGGAAGCGCCCAGTAAGCCTGAACGACGCCTCCCTCATTATATTGTTAAAATTTCTCCGTGTCTAGAGAGACGCGACCCCGACGCGTTTCCGCCTACAACTGCCTTCGGACGCTTCTTCGTTAAGTTGGCGGCCTTCTTTCGCTTCTTCAAGTCAGCCGAGGGTATATTTGCTCTCCGTGTTGCGATTGTTTCCGTGGCCCTTTGGATCCCGGCTGTGCTCCACTCGAGCGCCTGGTTTTATTACGAGAATAAGGGCATGTGGGCTTTGATCATGGCTCAGACAGGTCTGGCCGTTTATGCTGGCGATCAGGCAAATAATTCAACACAACTTTCAGAGCGGATAAAGCATAACTGATGGTTGGTTCAGATCATGGGTTTCTTCATTCGTATCCTTGGGACAATTATTGGCTTGTTGCGTAAGGTCTTTTACCGCACGCAACCAACAAGATCCTCACTGAGCATGCACGCAACGTAGTTGGTATCGTCGTATGGTACATAGGCGCTGGGAACGGGAACGGTAATCCATACGGCATTGTCATTGCTTCGGTGAGCCAGGAGATTTTCCTCGTCCGTTTTGTAAAATTCTGACGCGCCTTCAGACGGTTTTCCTTGCACCGTTCGTTTTGCGAGAGCAGCTAGTCCGCCCTCGCAGACAGCCATGTGGACCATGGTTTCGACCACTATTTTATTCGGTGTGTCTTCCCTCTGAAATGTTGCTTTAAAGTATAGATCCACTGACGCCTTTGGTTCAGTCGTCGGCTATAGCTGGATCAACGCAAACCACCCCAGTCTCGGTTCACCTGGGGTTGGCATCACCCTGAGCTGGAAGCGAGCGTCAGTCTTCGTTTTTCTCCTCATCCCTTCGTTTGCTCACACAATGGAATGATCTTAGTCTACTAGTCATCATCGGATTCGCTGCTGCCGTACGTCTTTGCTCTCACCTTTCCTCCTTCACCCATTCATCCAACTGACACCCTGGACAGTTCGTAGTGATGGTCTTCCCCAACCCCATCTCCTCACGCGTCCTCGTCCGCAAGACACTCGCCGCAACCATCGGGGAGACAGGAAACATTCTCGCGGGCGAAATAGAAGCCTTCCTCGCAGAGGAGGCCAAGGCCCGTCGTGGGGAGTATGACGATCCCCTGGTCGGCACGGATGGAGGTGAGGTGGGTGAAGATAAGGCTTCGCCGAAGGAGCGCAGGGTGAGGGAGATTGGGAAGAGAGTGCTTGCTGTTTCGGTGCGTTCTTGGTTGACCTGTTCGGTGTGAGGTATGCTGATGAATCGCTCGTACTCTAGATAAGGTTGAGAGAGCTGTACGAGTCGCTCACGTTCGCTAGGTTTGAGCCACAGCTAGCGTAAGTCCTTCCAAACCCCCACCGACGACTTCGTTCTGATGCCTCTCCAGAGGGACGTGGCCAAGTGAAGAATATGAGAGACTATTTGATCTTCAGTGAGCGCCCTTTTTTTCTTTCTGTGCCTCTGCTGATTTATTTTATCAAGAGCGAGACTTCTAGGAGGACTCATAATCCTAATCACTTCCTTCGCAAAACAAGACACGAGATGGTGTAGCGCGTTGGTCCATCGCACGCCATTCATGAACCCGAACTTCGTGTGTCGGCCCCCTCTTTCATTTATGGGCGTATCACTGATGATCCTTTGTTTCCATTCACCTACATCAGCTGTCAGATGTTTTCTCCACCCTCTCCGTCCTCTCAAGCGCCCTAAAAGACGGTCACCCTCTTCCTGCATACCTTCCCACCCTCCGTGACCGTCTCCTCTACCACGAATACCACGCTGGTCGACGCTCTCTCTACACACGCGTTACCCAATCTCGCCCCCCTCAGCCACGGCCTCTCAGCGTAGACCTGAGTCTGAGCGAGAACGAGAAGGTAAAGGATTTGCAAAGCCCTGGTTCTGAATCGGAGAGTGAGATGGAAGTGGAGATCAGGGAGACTGCAGGCCCGGCAAAGGTCGATGGGTCGAGTATGGGCCTTGAGATTGATGAGCTGACATTAGATGTGTTGATGGTATGTGTGAGACCTTCGTTGTTCTTTGCTAATGGCTAACGAAGAGCTCGGGTTTCTAGGACGGCCAGTTGCCTGCTCATTCTACCGGTGCGTGTATAGGATTTATTGGGGAGGTCGGCATTCGCTGATGCTCATATGTTCTAGCCGTGATGGCATTCTCCAGCCTCATTACTGTAAGTTTTCCCCATGCCCGACTGCCAAGTCGCTCATTACACGAAATTTCACGACATCCAGCGCATCGATGAAATGACCGAAGTCGTACGCGCGCTTTGTGGTGAGGCGACGTTCCGTGGCTATGATTCACTGCACCAGTACTACCTCGACCGTGAAGAACGCGCTCTTGGTGGAGGCCTCCACGATGCTTCCGGACGCTGATCTCCTTGTGCCTCTGTTTGAGAGGACTGCACCCTAAGGCTCATCTTTCTGACCAATTTGCTTTCTTTCTGGATTAAACCAATACACACACACACTTGTCGTATATTATATTATGCAGTGTAATGGCGTATAAAGTTGGTATAAAGTAGATTCGATGGGCTGACTCAAGCACCTAACCTCGGTGCGTGGGAAATGTCCGGCAATTGCCGGATCTACAAAGCCGTATTGCGCCACTCTTTGACTCCCTTTTCGACTTAGTATTACCATCTGCAACTCGGAGCCTTGCAGTTGTTATCGAGACCTGCAGTCGTGGCCTCGCCTTTGCGCAGCTGTTTCATCTGCTGTGCAACTGTGCAACTGGGCGCCTTTCAAGATCGTTTCAAGGTGCCTGTTGCCAAGAGGTGCGCAAACAATCCGAATTTAGCCGAGGAAAATTCACTCCTCGACACCAACTTCTAACTATCCTTCTACTCTCTATTTTTTTCCAGGATTACTCGGAAAATATGTCCGGCGAGCAGTATAATCCAAATTTTTCGTTTGTATATCGTTTTCTGCATATACTAGCCTACTTTCCGTATAATGTGACTCTGGGTCGATCGCCCGAAGGCTCCGCTGACAAGTGCCAATGACAGTCTTTCGTTGCAACACAATTCTCGGCCTTCGGGATGTCCTGACGAGAATAATATCGTCAACCCCAGTAATCTGCATTAATTAAAGGCCTCACCGCTGCGGGGCCGACCAGATCATTATTTTTCCTTCTAACCCACACTCCTCTTTCCTCCATACCCTTACTTTATGCGACTCTCATGTCGTTGGAAAACCTCAAGAACGACACCCAGAAGAAGCGACCGTTACGACGTCCACTGCACAAGAAAGACGATGGTTGGTTTTCCTGGGTCATGCCCGCGCTGAAGTCGCGTCGGATGTTGAAGACGTGGTTCCGGTCTTGCGTTGCGTTGTGTGTGACGCTCATCCTCATGGTGGTCCCCGGACCGTCGCTCACAATGGGTCAAGCCTCGTTCTTTGCTGCGTAAGTTCGTCTGATACTCTTCTCCTTTCATGAACTTACGATTTTGCAGCATCCTTGCCACAATGCTACCTCCTAATTTCGCCTTCTCCGTTTTCTTTATGGCTATGATGACACTGTTCCTCGGCACGCCGCATATTCTCCAGGACTCCTTCTCTTATAGTTAACATTCTATAGGAATTCTCATCGGTTGGGCATGGGGAGCCGCTGCAATTGCAGCAGCGCACGCTGTCCGAAGTACAAGTTTGCTCGCACAACAACAGCAGAAATTCCAGGCTTCGTGAGCGTTACTAGCCTGCTAGTGCCGACCGGCTTGTATCGACTAACGCTTCTGTCTACCAAGAATCGATCCCAACGTCTCCGTCACTCTCCAAACACAACTTGCAACCTTCCACGGCCTGTTCCTCGACGTGAGGTACGGTCTGCCTAGACCCTCCTTTGTGATGTAGTATGGCTGATGGTCAGTTAATGGTTCCAGGTCTTCCGCCATACATGGCGTGTTTGTATTCGTCGGCTCCTACGCCCTCGCCGCGGTGAGGCGTTCGTCCCGAATCTTGCGCTGCTCAGTATCTTCGGAACAGTTGTGATAGACGTGGTATGGTTGTTCTTTCTTCGTGATATTTCGATGCCTGATGTTGTCACCAGATAGGCACCGCAGGACCACGTAAGTTGTCTTCAATTCATGCCAGAGCTTAAATCCAGCAGCCTTACCCAACATGTGTAGTTATCCCGAATACGGAGTACATGATCCCAAAGCCATTTATCCTCCCTGCATGCTTTTACGTCGCCGTCGCACTGGCTAGCATCGTGTTTATTTTCCCCGAAAGTCTGAGCCATGTCTGGCTGTGCGTCCTGATCCCCCACCACTTGTCTTGCGTGCTAACCGCCCAACAGGACGATGCTTCTAGATGATTTTTGGACTGTGCGCCCCTCTCACTGAGCTCATAGATAGTCGACACTAAAGCCACTCTAGCCAACCCTCGACCTCTTCCGCCTTCAAAGTGAAGCCCTCACCGTAGCGCCTTCCGATCACGCGAAGTGGGAAGAGATGAACGCCAGAGGCACAGAACTTCGCGGAAAGCTTCTCGAGGGCCTCGAGGAGCTCACGCAAAAAGCCGGCTTGATCGACCTCGATTGCTCACTTGGCCGCCTCGGCCCGGCTGACCTGAAGAAAATTAGCGCAGAGCTCAAATCGATGATGTTCCGTGCAGGGTACGCCTCACTCCCCTTCCCCAAATACCGAGTATCTAATGTCCGACAGTGCACTGCATTCGTTCCAAATGTTCATCAATGACGCCAACAAATTCGTCGAGGACGAGCGC
>JANKHO010000435.1:0-23663 GCA_027627235.1 Agrocybe chaxingu | reverse complement strand
TTCCTTCCCCTGTGGTGGGAAGGCCTGGGCCTGCACGCGCTGCGAGACAGCGCCCTGTACACGCGGGCGCTTGACACGGGATGTATTCATGAAATGTATACTTACCACCGCGTCGGTGCACGGGAAAAGATGCGACGAACAGCTGCCAGCTGGGAAATGAGGTATGTAGGTTGGTTGCGGCGCAGCCTCGTAAGAAGGAAGTTGGTAGTGCAGGGGTATGCAGACGGTGCACGAAAGGTGCACGAAAGAGCCAAGAAAGAAAACGGGAGTGAAGGAAAACAACGAACTGCCAGAAACAAGAAAAAAAAAGGAAACGGCGAGAAACGAAACTGGAATGAAGGGAAAAACGAAAACTCACTTCGCAGCAGCGATCTGGTCCACTGTCTCGAAGAAACCAAGGTTGTTCTTCACCGTGTTGCGCAGCTTGCGGCCTTTGTAACCCGTCCCGCGCCCATCGACAGTCACGATGACGTACGAGTGCGCACAAGCGAGATAGTGGTGCCAGTCCCTCGTGAAACGCTGGTCCACCAGCTGCGAGGCGGGCCCACCGTAGCTGTTAGGCAGTCAAGAATCAGTCGAAGTCGAGTCAGTGGCGCATAGAAGTGTTGGAGGTCGGTTTGGGTTAGTTGAATCAAGGAGTCGAACGGTAAATCGAGATTGGGCGTCGCAGACCAGGAGGAATGATCAAGCCGAAGGCACAGACAACGCCGAACGCGTTCGTAACGTTAACATTGTGCGCAGCGTGTCATATCCAGATACACAGGGAGCAAGACGATGGGCCAGACGGTTCCAGGCGCGGGATGCGTCGGAAATAGACGTCGAATGAGGGTATGAGGGTGGTGATATGATGTTTGAGGTGATGGAACGTGTTGGAATGATTTTAGTGGATTGACAGACCGCACCAACACCACGGCACAGTAGAGCAGCACACCAAGTCCGAGTGGCACAACGAAGCCACGTAGTACGAAGCAAATTGGTGTGCGTAGCACCGTTGGCGTCAGAAGGCACGAGGAGTGGTCCGAGACAGTTTGTAGGACATAGGCGCCGAAGGTTATAGCATGAAGGGACGAAGAAATGAAAGAAACAACGGGGGAGAAGGTAAAGTCAGCCAATAGCATCAGATAGACTGGACTAGACCACATACACGCGGAATAGGACGGGGTACTTCCTGCGTCCTGAGTCGTCCATGCGAGGAGGTCGGAGCTCTTTTACGTTGAACTCTGTTTCATGTAGAGAATAAAAATTTAGCAATGGCGTCGGGCATGAACGAGTGAATGGATTGGAGGTGTTGAGGGGTGATAAGAGGAAGTTTGGCAGGATTCACGGCGTCGATTGGGGGACGCAATAATGAAATAAAAGGAGGAGCGAGAGATAAGAAGGCAAGGCAAAGGTACGCACCAAACCCTTCATTAGTAAACGTCGTATGCACCGTCGTGGCAGCTTCGTACTCCAGTGTCGCATTCCTCAGCTGTTCGTTCAACTCAAGCACATACTCAAACGCTAGAGCACATGAATCATCAACATCTAGTCCATCCAACAAGGCCAAGCTCGTTCACTCACATGGCCGACTGGTATCATACACCTTCGTCCAGGGTATATCCGGTCCAGTGTAGGTCAGGACGTAAAAGCCTGCCTCGGGTGAGAAGCTGGTGCCGTAGATCGACGGATTCGACGCGTCTGTGAGGGGCTTGGGTTCGGCAGGCTTCTCAGTGGCGGCTGCTGAGCTTGAGGGGGGCAACGGGATGGAGAAAAGGTGACGCTCAGTGGAGGGTTTGGCGGCCGTGAAGTAACTAGAGGGAAGAACAAGAGAGTAAGCATCGCTCCAACTGAGATAAATGAATGAATCGAACTTACACCAAGCCAGACTCCACTCCGACGCCTCTGATCCCACCTGTGACTTCCCATTCTCCCGAGGTGAGGAAGATTGGTTGGCTTGAGTCTCCGGGGCTGAAGAGTGCAATGTGGTTGTAGCCTTCCTTCGTGGGCACGATATCCAGGTAGGAGTTTGTGCCTTCATAACCCGCGACAGACGCCGGCACAGGGAAAATGAATTGGTCCTGGAAAGCATCACGAAATTCAGGAAGTGAAGGACACGTATAATCAAGAAACGAACGGCGTCGATCCAACCGTCATCACCCTGCTCTCCATTTTTTCCAAGCTTCCTAACCACCCTGCCTCGATCCTGACTCTGGGCACTATTCGCATCCAACTGGAACAGGATAACGTTTCCGTCATCTGCATTTCGGTTGACCTCCTTCACGATGAGGGTCGTATTACCGATCCAATTAACCTCTTGGATGATACTGTCATCCACAGAGTGTCGACCATCCCAATCGAGCGTCAAAGTCGAGTCCTCTGGGGGAGCGTCCGAGTTGTCCAAGTGCGCTGCGAGGTCGAAGACTTGCAGCGACGCAAGAGGGTTGGGATAGCCCGGCTTTGGGTACTTCATCACAACTTCGGTAGTGTAGGGTATGACAGCGTTTGAATCCTCCGTTGGGTTGTAGATGGGGAAAGTGAACTCCGGAACGGCTGTTTCGTCCAGCGTCAGGAATGCGACCTTGCTTGCGTCCGGCGACCACCACAAGGAAAAGTCAGAGGAGAACACTTCCTCCTCGTAGACCCAGTCTGGCACACCATGGAAAAGAGATGTGTTGCCAGTGGATGTTACGCGGATTGGCCGAGTGGCAGGTCTAAAGGAAGGAGGTCAGTCAGTCCGGAACACTACCAGAATTACTTACTCAGCCGAAGGAAGGATGTAGAGGTCGTTGTCCAAAACGTAGGCAAGAGCATTTCCCGTCGGCGCCCATGTTGCGTACGCCGTCTGTGCAGGGAAAGAGGGTTGGGTTACGGGATATGACCGCTTCTCTTCGATGTTGTGGATGTAGTAGTTCGAGAATCCTGAATGGCGCCATTGCTAGAAACAGAATGTCACTTAGAGACATATCCACAATTCAACGCATAGCCCGAACCTTGCGATAGTTGGTCTTGATGAGGAGATATTTCGTGTCATGCGACAGCTTCCAGTCGTCGATGGTAAGGGTATTTCCGCGCTCCTGGGACAGAATTAGAACTATTTTTCGACTAGAAACCAGCAATCTCACATCCTTGACATCCGCTGTCGCGACAATGTTGGCGGTCGTGTTGGTCTTGAGGTCCACAAGCCTAATGAAGCCCCCTTCTGAAAGGGAGAACACACCATCTCCGGCTATATATGCACGTCATTGGTAAATGAGGTATTGCCAGGGGATTTGGATGCGTATATGCGCACCTTCTGCTACCCAGTTCAGGCTTGGTTGACTTGCAGCGAAAGTTCCGTCAAAGATACTGTCCATAGTGAGCCTCTTCCGTCCAGCCTCACCGAGTAGTCCTCTCCCCCCAGGCGTAAGATAGGATGTTCCAGGATGTGAGAACCCAGCAAGGATTCCAATAATGGTAGCGAGAGAAACCAAAGCAAAAAGTATAATTGCAAGCACACGAATAGATGAGTTTTTCTAGAGCAGCGCATGATGGTCAGCACACACTACGAAACACAATTCCTGAACGCTGCGCACCTGTTCAGCTTCAGACGTCCTCCTTGGCCCTGTCTCTCCTCTCTCCGCCCTCCCCGGAGTTGCGGGCCCACTGAGCAGGGAGATCGTTTCTGCGTCGTCATCAATGTTTCCCGTGTGTGCAACCTCTTCTTCGTCGTCAGAACTTGGCGGGTCGAACGGTCCGTCCCCGTAGTACACTTGAGGTCTGTTAACCAACGGGTCCACGAACGCCAGGTTTTTCTGACGCATTTCGACCGTAGTAGGCGGACCCCCATGGTCAACGAGTGTCTCCTCGCCTGAGAGCCGCATCCTAGTTGATGGAAGCAGAAGAAGAGGTGTCCTGCTCTGACAACCAGGCGGACGTTGTAAGTATGTGAGTGAAGTATACGTAACCCTAACCCTCATCTAGTAGTCCCATGTGCCCCACACAGCCGCCCAGCGACTGGGCACAGCCTCCCGCCACCTTTTATCGTCCCGTCCTCGAGGGCGCTAACCTCGTGAGCGAGGCATTCCACGCAGGGACGTCCTGATAATCACAATTTTCGCAGGGCTACGCAATGCACTTGTTCTTGTCTAACCTTTTGGACGGAAGAAAGATAACGGCGACGCCTTACTGCTCCCTCGACGGAAAATTCGAAGCAGTGTCACCATGTGTCGTCCAGCGCCCGACACCTATTTGGAGTTTGATCGGAAGGCCAAGGAGTGGGAACTGAAGAGAGAACAAATCGCGGCTTTCGTCGTGAGCGACGCGATACCACTCTCCCTGAATTCTGCGAACTCAGGGGTAGCTCGCGTCCCTTCGACACCGACGCCGATGCTCAACACCCCCCCGGTAACGGACACTAATCTCACGGAAGTCCTGGTACTCGTCCTGGCGTGCTCTTAGGCCATCGTGGTGCGAAGCGCACAACTTCTGATACGGTTTTTCCACGTGCATCTCATGTCCAGACTGTACTTGACTGTCACTCGAGGACCTTGGCATCATGCATCTGCACTGGACATCCTATCGTTTTATGAACGCCTTTTGCCAGCCCGCCTCCGGGTTTTGTATGCGCTACAGAGTCCCATGACCTTATTGTGCGGGGCATCTTACTGCTATACGCCGCATAATCCACCTTTGCTCGCAGTCTAATTTCTTCCGTACCCTTGCGGTTTTGTGCTCGTCGTCGACTTTCTCGTCCCGAAAACGGCGTAAGGGCCCTTCTTGTACTGCAATGGGAGATGTTGGCCGGTAGGTGTCACAGCACGACGTCAGAGACGATGACTATTGCCCCCCCCCATTGTCGATCTTTGCCAACTCTCTCTGGGAAATATTCTAGCGAATTTCTCGCAGTCAACTCGGTGCTGATGGTCTGCTCGTTGGTTTCTTGGTCGTACTCAGCTGCACGTGCCTTGCCGCTCGCCCCACGTCTCACGATGCTCTATGCCTGCAAAGGGGGCTCTGGAGAAATATTGGACGATGAGGATAGCAAAGGAGACGTGCGACTTACTCGGTGCGTACAGTGTCACCTGCCGCGTCGTCGAACTTGGGAGTGCCAAGGCGAGATCCTGATTCTCTTTCGTGTGTACACTGACGTTCTTCTGTTTCCACAGATGACAAGAGAAGCGACGAGTTGACGCTTTGATATTGAAGGTGAATGCCTGCAATACAAATCCTACAGCCACCAGACGCCGCGCCTCCTCTCCTCACACGGCATTCCTCAGCCTTATTTCTTCATACGCTCATAGAGTCCCCTTTCTTCTGCGAAGGCGTTGATGGTGTGCGAATGAGCTAGCTGTTGGCCATACGTTGCTCTCTATACATGCATCATAGGCGGACCTTTCACCAGCTCTGTCCGCTTAGAACCTGGTCTCCTGCCTAAAAATTGTAAGCGCACGAACGAAATTTGTTGTAGATCATGATCTTCAGTGGTTGAAATCTTGGACATTACACACCTGTTCGCCTTCAACCTCCTCGTCGTGAGGACTTCTCAGATGAAACGGTCCGACACCCTCGGAAACCTGAGTTCAGCATCGAGTCCACAAACAGGATCCTAAGCAATCGTAGTTGACGCTCCTGCTCAACGAGTGTCTCCGCTTGAGACGCATACATATACTGAGGCTCGTAACCCTAACCCCAACCTGGTTGTAACTTTCAATGTGTTGTGTTGACGCTCATTGTTTGATCCCGACCATAACCATCCAAATGACAATGCTATAGGCGTTCTAGCCTACGCTCTCAAACACACACCAAAATGGCTCCATCGAAGACTACGCTGTCGAATTGGGACCCAATTCTGCTCTTGTCCCAGGTACGTCATCGACTGTTCGTCTCAAGATTTTCCTATGTTCATTTTATGCTTTCTAGATTGTGTCCATGCAGACATTGCATTATTTGACGCTATGCATTATTACACCCCCTCTATTGGCGACGTTTGCGGAGTCGACATCACTTAATTATGAAGGTGGAGCTGCGAGCGTGGGTGCGTTGTGTTCTCAGTTTCTGCAGGGATTTGCCTCACCAAACCCGCACAGGGATGATCATGGACTGGCGAGAGATGGCAGGCAGACCAACAGTTGTCGGAATGCCGATAGGAGAGCGATGGTGGGCCTGGAGCGGTGGCAAGAAAGTGGGATACGGCTGGAAGGATGACCAATACAATGGCACTCTGGATCCGATGCGAGGCTGGATAATTGCCTTCTGCTGGCTAGTGGCGTGTTCGGCCGAGTGCGTCCCTTCAATCGATTCGACTGTCCGCATTAAAACTTTGCTTTTACAGCATCTATTACCTGTACAAGATCGTTCGCCGACCCCGGCTCATCCTCGATTTCGCGCTGACTTTAGTCTTCAATCACTTCGTCCTAACAGCGTACTACGCAGCAGCAATACCAACGTCGTTATTCTTTTGGGCCGTAGTGTCTGGCGGTGCCGTTCTGACTGTCACGTTCGCTGAACAACTCTGCGTCAAACGCGAGATGTCGGAGGGGCTGAATGTGATGCCAATAAGAGCGGAGGATCAGACGGTGGAAGAGATGGAGATGGGTGGCTTGCTACCTAGGAGTGATTAGATCTCTTGGATACTTTGGGCTATATTACGACCAGGCAAGGGTAAGTACCGAATTCATCTCTTTGTAACCCTTGCTGACTTCCGGTCCGATATGGGCAGATGCCACTATGGACTCAAGAAGATATATACTGCTAGTTTTACTCAATGCGATTAATGACGGGGTGGCAAATTAAACTCCTATGAAACTTGCCTATGCAAGGCGCGATGCTGTTTATACGTTTCCTGCAAAACCCAACAAGGCTCTGTGGACCGAAGAGAGAAATTTATGATGTGTCACAGTGGGGTCGTGAGTGAAGTCCAACTCCTTCAGGGTTTTTTTATGCCCTTCAGGCTTTCTAAGCCTCATATGACTTCACAGGACATGGATGCTGGCTGCGTGCACCGCCCATAATTCTTGGAAAGTCTTGGAAAGTTACTATGAACAGACTCGAATTGCATTTCATTTCTCGACCCGATGTTCAAGACGAAATACGGCAAGCTCATTCATACCGGGTAGAAATAAATAATACCCCGCGTCCCAGTTACATTTCTCTTTTCCAGATGAGCCTGAGCCGAATGAACTTCACGATAAACTTAACACCCCCAACCAATCACATCGTGGTCACAGTTTATTCCTCCTGCTTACATAACCGACCCTTGTTTCTCCCCCAACCTTCACCACCGTTTGCAACGTCACGCTAAAGTGAGAGCAAAAAAACTCATCGGACGATTAGTTGACATTGCCGGGCGCTCATCTACTGTATTCGATACTATTTGGTGGCCATGAACGCCAGATGAGTGTTCATGACTCGTGATCTTGTCATCGATGGCGATCAAGGGCATCGATTGGCTTTTTTGCTTTTCGAACGCCGACCAATATCGTCCTGGGTCGAGGGCTCGTTTTAAGTTAAGTGACTCTCTGTTTCATTTGTCAATGTCTAGACCGTCTTGCAGCTCAACCGAATCCTTTCCGTGTAAACTCTGTGGAGTGTCGGGTTGGCGAATGTTACCTCCAGCAAGCAAGGGCTTTGATCGACCGTTTACCGGTTCGCCATCCTGAAGTGCGGCACTGAGAAGGGAAACTCTCTCTTCGCCCTCGGTCCGATTTTTGTGTTTCATGTTGGACGACTTTTATGAATGTCTCGAGGCGACGTCTATTGAGCCGTACTCTCTATCGTTGGGTCTGTGTTGCCTATTCTTGGACGCCGTCTTTCTTGGCTGGATATGTCCTCCTTCCCTTTGTCAGAACGTCTGACCACGCAGGGAACCTCGAAGGAGGCTAGAGGCAATACAACCATCTCCTGAACCTAGGAAGGGTCTTTACTTGTTTTCATCGTTCGACTCATACTTCGGCACCGGCCTTGCACGTTCTGCGCCTCTTTCTTGCCGCACAATGATCCTTCCTCTTCGACAGGGCACCTACAATTCACCGTGACCGTGCCCGTGCCCGTGATCTACGTGTGGACGGAGAATGAAATCTCGTCCGGAAGCGCTCACATCATGTTTCCCTTTCTTGCGATTTGATAGGACTCGGACACCTTTTATTGGGGGCAAGCTTCTACCAGATTCGTAAGCTTCATACGCTAACTCGTCCCCGGATAGGATGCTCTAACATACGTGACAGTGCAGTCCGCTCCCTAAAGTCGTCCCAGGCCGCCGCGTGCCACTTCCTATCTCCGCCTTTTTGAAAAATAGATGACTTCTTTGTGAGCACGGTTTTCCTGGGCTGTGATTGCCATATGAATTTTTATTTTCTCCTATCAAAGGATCCGTGCTTTCCAGAGGCCGCTATATCCACGCCACGGGAGAAGTTTGTCTTGCAGGAGATGCGCTCACGGTGGGCCCCCGAGGCGTGTTAAGTTTGGCGTTGAGAGAGGCGATTAAGCAAGTTTTCGGGGTGCGAAGATTTCATATACGATTCCTGACATCGCTTGAAAAGCTCGGACTTTATTGCAGCGTGCCGCCCTTGGGCACACTTCGAGTCTCGGAAAGTAATCGCGTTTTCGTTGGGTCCTCGTATGTCTGTGCTTCTCCTGTCGAGTACAATCTCGCTAATATGAATAGAGGGTGACAGTCAATATCGCAGAACCTCTTGGCCTGAAGATCTTCGACAACGTCTCGAAGTCTTCTCGTTTCGCCATTGTTCTTCTAGGGAGTAACTCTTTTAGGTTTCATTCTGGGGGGCGCACCCTGGACTGACCGAATCCTGGTGGACACAATAAGGCGCTAATCATTGATGATTCTCTCTTGTACTCCGATTCTGGCCAGCGAACCACTGATCCTCATCAGCCAGATGGGTCGCGAGCGCATCTGACCAAGTGCATTCCGAAATTTGAGAACCCCGTTTTCCTCTGGGCTGACTCGGGGAAAGACACGTTGCGTGGTCATCAGATGCGTTTTGCCCAAGAATCCGACTGATGCGCACTTTGTCGCAGAGAATTGCATCGGTGGCTCATTGCTGTGTTGAAGGAACGTGGACCCACTACTCTCCAATCCTGGCCATCTTAACCATGATAAGGGCTCAAGAAGCGGGTTTGGCTGTCGGATCGGGCCCATTGTTCGTTCTTGATAGGCATTTTCGCGGGTATTCCCTGATCAATAAGGTCGATGGCTATCATCTATTCCAGCGATAAACTACTGGGATAATGGTGTGACTCATATCGGAGATTTTTCTGGTCGACAGTGAGTGCCTTGCTCGCGGTGAAGCATGTTTTAGAGAACCCCAGCTGACCATTCGTGCGGTGCCAAAGCGGATCATCGTAGCTTTCCAAGATACTCGTGTTTAATATCGTGCAATTGGCCTTCTGCTCTGGCTGCCCTACTGCGAGACGAGAGAGCATCATGTCCTGTTCACTTGTCTCGCATCGGCGCCCATCCCCATGCAATCAATCGAAAACAGTATATGGTAAGTGTAGTTTTTGTTACTTTGAATTATTGATATCAGATCATTAGATGCACCTTGAAGCCTTTCTCAGCCAAATTAGACGCCTGCAATTTGCACGAATCCTTGTTTCCCTGTAGCTGGCATGTGCGCGTTACGCCGTCCAAGTGTGCTCGGAGCAAATGGGAAGTACATATCTCGCACTATCCAGGTCTGGTGACTCTCCTTCACCCTGGCATCTCGCAAGTTCGGGCCGATGTTGATGGGTAATTGAGAATTGGCGACCTCATTTATTTACGCGAAGAAGAGTGCATGCATTGAGGCAGCAAGTCTTGACCATCGTACGAAGTGGCGGGCCTTCATGGGGATGGGATGAGTAGTGATTACGTCCTTCGGCCGACGAGATGATGAAGCCTTGCTTTGCTCGCCAGTACACGTCAACGAACATCCCATCTCTGGTTGCAGGGCAAGACGTCGCACGCAGCGGGCCTTTTTTTCCTGGTGCTTCATTTCCTTCAGCCTCGATGCATGGCAAACCATGTGGGTATTAAGGCCAATAGTCGGATTGGCTGGGCAGAGTCACAGCCGGTCAGGTTATATCACGCCGCTGCTGTTCAGGCTTCTTGGTGTGATGCTCGTATGGCTCTGGAGAACCTTGGGCGCTACGGCGAGCATGGAGATTGAAGAGATGAGAATCGAAGAGTTATCTCAAGGTATTCCCTGCTATGTGGCCATTTGACATGTGTTGATCTCTTGATATTCCGATTTCTAGCTTCGGTTTAATAGAGGACATATGGATATAACGAATCAGGGGAAATGACCCTTTTGTGTATGTGACACGGCTTCGATTTGGTCCTTTCTTGCAATTCTGGCCTGCCGGAATTGTCTTTTCTTCCAACTGCGCTTTCTTGGGGTGCGTCAGAACCTCTCACACATCTTCATAGAGTGACTAAGTTGGGCTAGAAAGAACAACGGATGACTGGTATTGCGCTTGTAGGCGTCGATGTGACTCAAGCTTCCGCAGGGTCCATCTGTGGGTGCACGAGTCCAAGCATAGATCCCCGTATAGCAACTCAATCTTTCCCAGCCGCTGCCAGGGTCCTATCTTGTGTAACCGATATACCTCATTTTGACGCCACCATGCAGGTTCGCACTGGAAGAAAATCTCTTTAGGGACACGTAAGGTGACCCGGAATGGCTCATTTCTTGCGCAAACGGAACTGTGGACGCTTTTTAATTGTGGCTATAGGTGGGCTCTGTGACTGATCTTGGATGCAGTTTTGGGACGGGAGGAAATACAATCACATCGGAGGAGCGGTTCTAAGTGGTGCACTGCCCGCGGATTCTCGCCTGCCCTGCAATCTTCCGCGACACGAGGCGGCCCTCATCAAACCCCATATAAGGGGTACGCGTAGCCCACCTGGCGCGCCCTCTCTCTTCTCCCCTCTCCTTCTGTCCCCCTCTTGCCACTTACGACTATGGACACTTTCAAGAGTTTGCTCTCCCCTCTTGGCATGAGCACTGGTGCTATCCAAGACACCCTCGTAAGGCGAACAGCGTCATTCCTCTCCACACCCTTCTAAAGTCGTACGTTCAGAAATTGGTCGTCATTGGGGGCACAGTTGAGACCGCACGTCGCGCTTCAGTATCAGCATGGAATGGCTTCGTTGACTGTGCGCCATCCTTTGTCAGGATCTTCAACCTACTAATACTCTTGAACAGCGTTTTTCCTCACCGCTCACTTCAGCCAGGACGACTACCCATATGACTGGTATGTCCCTTCGGGTCCTTTCTCTGCGCCACTGACTGACCTGCTACAGGTTAATGCATTGGCTTGCCAAGGTCTTATCCATTCATTCGTGGCGCTTGCGTATACTAAAGGGCAATACCCAGCAACCGGCTTGGGGCAGAAGTCGTGAATTTGAGATTACCACTCGCTCAGTGAACCGTAATGGGATTACTCAGTCGACCACGGGTGACTTGGACGAAGAGGAAGAAGAGGATGATACCTTGGTCCACGG
The DNA here is from genome assembly GCA_027627235.1 of Agrocybe chaxingu. Lineage (NCBI taxonomy): Eukaryota > Fungi > Basidiomycota > Agaricomycetes > Agaricales > Agrocybaceae > Agrocybe > Agrocybe chaxingu. The sequence goes on along the minus strand of JANKHO010000435.1, from coordinate 12,205 downwards.
CCGGAGAAAGCGGAAAGTGGCGTTCATGCCTAGCCTCGGTGCGTATGAATGAATCATCGCATGCTATATCCCTCACAATGACGCTGGACCCAGATACCACTCATACCATCTATTACCGTGGGCACTGGCTCAGAGTAAGCCTTTCATGTTTACGGGATATGACCGCATTACGCTTACCCCCGTCTTTCAGATTACGCGGACCAAGCGCTATCCGGATTACGGTCATGGCTGCTCTCTGAAGATCAGGTGAGGTGGTCAGTTTCGCTAGAAGTGACGGCCAGTTGACGTTGCCCATAGCGTCGTCGCTCGTAATAACGACATCCTGAAGAAGCTCGTACTGGAAGCGAAGCGGGAATACGAGAAAGATGCCGAGCATCGTGTCCATATTTTCTTGGCCGATACGTAAGCGCATCAACAGCTCCTTTCGCTAAAGATACTTTTTTTTCTCAACTGTTCATCAGTACCTATGGATGTTGGAGATGGAATGGTGCGAGGCAAAAGAGGCCGATGAGTTCAATTGTCCTTCAACCAGGTGTAAAGGACATGCTTCTCGCTGATTGTAAGGACTTTTTGTGCTCGGAGGAGTGGTAAGTGGTTCGAAGTTCTGGAATGCTCCTCTTCTGAATCTCATCTTGCGACTTGATAGGTATGCAGAGAGAGGTATAGTGGCCGCGACTATACCTGTCGAACCATTTTTGACATGCATCCTTAGGCATTCCCTTCAGGCGGGGCTACCTCTTACACGGTGTCCCTGGAAGGTCCGTTGCATTATCTAAAATTAGATGAATGTTCTTGGACTCACTGCTATTAGCGGCAAGACTTCGCTCATTCACTCCTTGGCTGGAGAGCTGGGTCTCGACATCTATGTCGTTTCGTTGTCGTCGAAAGGGTGCGCTAATTTCCGTCTCTGCTACTTGAAGGCTCATATCAGTTCCCAGGATGAGTGACAACACTCTAACCACATTAATGGGGCATGTCCCTTCAAGGTTAGTCTCGTCTGTTTACCGACGTACAGTTCATCTCTGGACCTTTTTTTTTCTCTAGATGCATCCTCCTTTTGGAGGACTTGGACGCCGCATTCACACGCTCTGTTTCACGCGACGCGAATTCTACCGGTGCACCCACAGCTTCCACGTCGAAGGAGAGCAGCACCAGCACCACGGAGAATACAGATGGATCTACTCTCAGTTTGAGTGGCCTTCTGAACAGTCTTGACGGAGTCGCCGCTGCGGAAGGCCGGTGAGTTCATTTCGCTAACTATCGCAAGTCCGTTCGTGTTCCGAGACTTATATCATTCTCAGGCTTCTTTTTGCCACCACCAACCACATCGAGCGATTGGACCCCGCTCTCAGCCGGCCTGGTCGCATGGATGTATGGGTTAATTTCACCCATGCTACCAAGTGGCAAGCCGAGGGTATCTTTAAGTGCTTCTTCCCATACAAGCCATCTACCGCCGCCACTGCCAATAGTAATGGATCGAGCGCCGCCAAAGACACTTCCCAGCAAAACCTGCCCCTGCCGAAGCGCAAGCATGTACATGCCATTCCTATTCTGACTGAAGAGGAGATCTCCGAGCTTGCTAAGCGTTTTGCCGAAGCCATTCCGGAGGATGAACTCAGTGTAGGTATCGAAGAGTTTGATGCATTATTTTCTTCGAGACTAAGTAATCTACTTTTCAGGTTGCCAGCCTTCAAGGGTATCTCTTGAAGAATAAGACTCGACCACGCGAGTGCGTCGAGGAGGTCGCTGAATGGGTTATTCAAGAGCGCGAGACCCGCGAGAAACTGAAGAAAGAGAAGGCCGAGGTTCGAAACAAAGATCATATTTCTCCCTCTTTCGCAAGACGTTGACCACGTTCTGTTTATAGCGCGAGGCTAAAGAAAAGAAGGAGGCTGAAGAAAAAGCACAAAAAGAGGTGTGTTTCGCTGTCTTTCGGTCGTTTTAAAAGTTCCTCACACCCTCCCGTGTCCAGAAAGAAGAGAAGGAAGCCAAAGAGGTATTGATCTGACAGCCATTTTCTGCGCGACGTCCACGTTCTGACGAATCTCTTGACCCTTACAGAAAGAGGAAAAGGAGGCGAAGGAGAAGCTTGAGAGGAAAGAGCGCGCTGCAAAGGTCAAGAAGGCCCGCGCCGAAGTTGCAGCGAAGAGTGGTTCTTCTGCCGCCACGTCGACCACGTCTACTGAAACTACCTCAGCAGCCTCTACAACTGCCGAAGCAATCACTATCTCAGAAACAACCTCGTCGTCATCCTCCGAAGAGGAGACCAGCACCGGCGTCGATGCCGACACCGAGGAGAGTGTCACCTCGGAGGAAGAGACCGACAAGGACAAGGGGACGAACGAGGAGAGCAAGAAGGAGAAATGGGTCGCAGTCAAGCCGTCGAACACCGTTGCCACTACCACGTCGTCTGCTTCTACTCTCTCTTCCACCGATGCCGATCCCGCAACATAATCTACGTTGAGGGGATGAGATCGGCTCGGGGGTAGTTGAGGTGCCTCCTTGCCACTGACTCCCTTCCGATCCTCCCTTTCGACGAGTGGGATTGGGGCATCACTTCTGGTCTGCTGTCTGCTGTGTCCGCTGTCTGTGCCTCTTGCTGCGTTGCTCAAGTTCGCGTGTTCGATGTTCGTGACTGTTCCATTCTCCTTCAAGACTCCTCGTGTCGGCTCTCAAATTGGGTGGGCGGATGGATGGATATCGCGTTTCAAGGTGGGGTTGGATTTGTGGCAATGCACCGTTCCCTTACCTGTCAGGTCCCAACCGCGAGACAGAGGCATCCTCCTTTACTATACGTATCCACTTGTTTGTAGTCCATCATCAGAGTAATGTTTTGAATGACTAGATGCAAGCTTGGTATTTTGGACAACCCTCTTTCTAGGCGAGTCCTGAGCTAGAACCTGGAAGGCTTTTCTGAAAGGCTTTTCTGGACTATAGATTCTTGTGCGTTTTATTGCACGGTAGTCATTACGGTCATTACGAATCATAAAGCAGAAGTGAGGTAGGGTAACAGTCAACGAGATAACATACGATCAATACATGACATTCTATACTTTTTTTTCTGACTCCTGTTCCAGGATACCATCTCCACAACACCCACGTCCAGTACCAACACACCACCGTATCCAGACTACGTTGACTTCAGACTGACATCCGACAGCGTCTTGAATGCCTCCTTGTACGCGTCAAGCAACGCCTTCACCCGCGTCCTCTCCGCAACAAGCGCCTCATCTTCATTCAACATGTCTGCGAACAGCTCTGGCTTGTACAGCGATGCCACGAGCCGGTTCTGGACGTGCTGCGCAGTGTGGTTGACAAGGAAGTGCATAATGGCTTTCGGGACAATGTCTTGGATAGATTGACGGACGATGTTGAAGTATGACTGGATCAGCGATCGGATGAGCTGCGTCTCCATCTCTTCGCGCGCTGTCAATTGCGTCCCGTCTGCTGAAATCTGTGTTGGGCGGCGTCAGTGTCATGCATGGGTTACGCGGGCAGTAATAGATGAGAAAATAATACTAGTAGACATCGATGTGGGATATCGGAGCTCGGATGAATGAACGGCAAAAAGGAGGATCCAAGACAGCGAGTGCGAAGAGCACGGAAACGAGAGAAGAGCTGGGGCATCAAACTGCGCTTCCGCCGGCGTTTACGGTAGACGCCAACTCGCAAGATGCACGGATACTCGGGAACTCACAACATGCCGCCCAACCCCGCATCCAAGAAAAGAAACACGAATCAAGGGATGAAGGAAAGGAAGAAAAAAATGAAATCATAACGCAAGTGTGACGAGAAAAAGGGCCAAAATAAAGCAAACATTACTCACAGCTTCGATATGCCTTCCCAAGCTCTTCATATCATACGCCGCACTATTCCCATTCTTCCCCGCCATCAGCCCACTTGTCAGCGACGAGTCCCCACCCGACACATCCCTGCCCACAGGGACGATATATGCAGGCTCTGTAGAGCCTATACCCATCGCCGCCCCAAGACCTGGGGAGGAGGAGCTGTGGTGTACATGGTGGCCACCGCCGCCTACCGCACCAGCTCGCTCGACGCTCGCGCCAGCGATGGGCCCCGGCCCGTTCTGACCGAAAAAGTAGTTGAGGAAGGTCTCGCGTGCAGAGCCAGCTCCGCCAGGTGGCGACGAGCCGGTGCTCATGCTCGTATTGCTCATGTTCGCATGGTGTGACCTCTCCAGCGCCGAGTGTGGTCGTGCAGGCTGATTTCCAAAGGCATTGGAATTCGTGTTGGTACCGAGGGTGTTGGCACCAGGGATCCGCTGTGCTCGCGACTTGGATGAAGACCGCTTGACGATGCTGTTGGACCCCGTGTTGTTGATGTTGCCGAACGCTGACGGGGGGGCAGTGGTCCGTGAGCGATCATGCAGAGTGGAAGAGACAGAGCGCCCGTCGCGAGGAGGGAAGATACCATTTACGCCGTCGTCCGAGGTGCTTTCTTCGTCGTCTTCAGGAGAGGGGCCAATTCCGTTGATGGGCTCTGTTGACTGCGGCTACAAGGGTAGACAATCAGCATCTGGGCTCTCGTCGCATCTGAAGTAGGAGCTTACCCGTTGAGGAATCTGGGGTCTTGAAGCCTGTCGGCCCTGTGCAGACGCAAGTGCAGACCCAGAGATAAACGAAGGGTGGTTTGTGTTAATATATGCGGCCTGGATGTCGATTAAGCTTTGCGTATACTCCGATGTCGGGCCCAGTCGCTCTTGTAGCAATTCCGAGACGACTTCGATTAGTTGGGCATGCAGTACTGGGAATCGTTGCAGCTCCTATGTACGTACGAGCCGTGTTAATAACCCAGATCTCAGCTATCAAAGAAAGAACGACAAAACTATGACGCACCGCACTCGTACAATTATGGCAGATCTTCACCAGCTCCTCATACACCAACTCCACACACCTCGAACTCGGCGCCTCGAGCAACTTGATCTGAGGCTTGACCAATAGGTCGAATGCCATCTCTGGCACGAACAAGCTTGGCCTTGGGCCCGTTGAGTTGCGGATGGCTGTCCGAATATCCTGGTCGTCGAGGTTCTGTGTTGCATCTATCGAGGCTAGGGCCCGGCCGAAGACGTCGTTGAAGATATAGTATATCCGTGCACCACCCGAGAGCTCCTTCGTTGAGATGTCTACTTTCGTGCCCTCGATGGAAGAAACGAAGTCGCGAGCGAATTGGGTCATGAGCCGTAGAATCAGGCCTCCTTGCTACAAGTAGAGTAAGAACATGAATTGCGCGATGCTTGCTGTTGAGTGGCAAATACGCACCTGGTTTTTGTCTCCGAAAATAGCAGAATCGCCAAACGAGCTTAGTTCTTGCTGAGCCTGTCCCATGAGGGTATTTAATCGTGCTTTCATGTCTGGTAGTTTCTCTCGAATGTGGTTGATAAGGACCTGAAGCGGGCGAGAGTACTAGTTAGCCCTAGGCACTTCTGGACCCCTGATGGTTGCACACCTGGTTGAGTGTTTTAGCAAGGTACTTCGTCCCATTCTTGTGCGCGATATTCCGATACGCAGGGTGGTTCCGGAAGAATTCAGTTTCGCTGTCGAGGGCGTCTGACATGCTCTTCTCCGAATTGATGTCTTGTTGACTCCGGTTGACGATACCGATAAAGCCCAATTTGAGAGGATACACGCGTCCTGTCAGGATATCCAGAGCGTTTGTGCCGGCGTCCATGAGATCGAGCTTCGTGAGTAGCCCAATAGTACGTCGGCCCTGCGAATCGACGGAGCGGGCGAGTTTCAGGGACTCTGAGTTTGCAAGGTCGACATTGGCGGGTGATACTGCGAGAATGACGCTGGAATAAAAGTAAACTAAACGTCAGAAAAGAGACAAGCCACAGTGCTCCTACCAGTTCGGTTTCGAGATGTAGTCAAGGACAAGATTCCGGATTTGACGCTCGATATCGCTGGGCTGGTCTCCTACTGGGATCTACGAGCGCGAAATCAGACCGAAAGGCGTTTGAAGTTGTGGTGGCACGCGCACCTTTGTCAATCCAGGAAGATCTACCAACGTCAAATCCAACACGTCTGGACTGTATATCCGCAGGGATATTGGTAGTTTGCTGACGCCCTTGTTTTGACCCGCCACCCTGAACGTCTCCTGCTCGATTTCCTTCCGAATTTCATTGAAGTCCGTAAACTTCTTGTCGATATGTAGGAATTGGCCCCACTCTCGTATCGAGTTGCCGGTACCTTCAGCTGGCTCATGTGTGTGGATGAGCTGGAGGACGAGCGGTCGCCGTGTAACAATGCCCTGGCCACGGGGTAGGAAATCCCTTCCAACAATGCTGTAGGAAAGTAGACTTTAATCGTGTCTGTCCGGGAGCATGAAAGCAGCAACGCACGTCTCCAGGACACTCGACTTGCCCGCCGATTGACTGCCAACCTAGATGAAAGACATTCGACCTGGAGATGCATCGACGTGTCACAAAATACGTACTACAGCCAGCTGGGGCATGTCCAGCTCTCCGCCTGGTCGAGGAAAATAGATATTAGCTCCAGAACTGCCCGACACCAGATCTTATTACGCACCGAGGTTGGCGAACGTGTCCTGCAACTTATTCACAAGCTTAATGAGGTCCTGGTCCATCTTTGGGCTGCCGCTATAGGTCGTAGGATGTGGAAGGAGGAGGGTGGGCGCGGTGTAAACTGAAATTTGTCGGCTAAGTACGCGTTGCAAAGGAAGGGCCAACGACACGGTTCGGCTCGCCATGTTTGGTCCTGTTAGGATCACACTCTGTCGGCTTCCTGCAGGCAATTCCACGGTGGCGCATGCTCAACATTCCACACGATGCCGACCCCGCTTCCACGTCCTAACCCATACAGCGCGTCGTCCCAGTTCGTCGTACATTCTGCGTACAACCACTGTCTCGACATCGAGGATCGACATCAGCAAGTGTCACGGCATGTGCGACTTGATGTCTTGGTGTGCGCATGCTTTCTAGGCTATATGATTCTAGAGGCACCAACAGATGAAGGGCGGATGGACGTTGCTTCAGAGATCGTCCGTTGTGCCAAAAACGGTGACAAAAACGGCGACATAGCGCTTCAAAATCTTGCAGAACTGTACAAAAATCATTTCATCCGTGTCTGTAAGTCTGACATGGGAACCAATTTATGGCCTTTGAACTTTCTTGCAACGCCCTTCAGTTTACAGTTCCGAGTGTCGCACCCCCGCCCGGAGTCACCCTTCTTTCGATATTGAGGGATGCGTAAATGCTCAACAAGCTGCCTCCTCGAATCATGCCAAATCGAAGCATCTGGTGGGTTCATACTCAGCGTCGACGCTTATGGGACCTTCATCCAATGCCGAATGGAAAATTTAGGCTCTCGAACGTGACGGTTATTCATGCATGCTTACCAGAAAAACAGACTCATCCTCCATTGAAAAAGATCTAATAGAGGTGCCCCAACCTTGCCGCCCTACGGTCACGAGGGCCTCGCATATATTCGACTGGTCTACGGCTACTGGCCTCACCAATGACAACAGCGTATAGTATTTAACCTGCTCCCAAGGATCCCCACTTATTTTCTCTTAGAGAAGCTATGCTGCTGCAGCCTCCGTTGCCATGCTGGAGCGGTTTGGCGGAATCGATAGCATCAAGGAGCTCGATGGCTCTAATCTACACCGACTTGAGAACGCCCTCACACTTTCAGCCGACATCCATTCATGGTTCTCTGACATGCGTATTTGGTTGGAGAGACGCCCAGAGGTGAGCCACACGATGACGCGGGTCAACGCTGATAAATTCTTCCCCAGGACCCGCCCAACACCTACAGACCAGCCTCCACGAAACCCCACGTTTATCTAGTTGGGATCCCCGACATCGTCTCGTTCTCCACTCCTGATCCCCAAAGGCTGCCGCTTCCTGATCCTCGCTACCTGGCCACACACGCAGCATGCGCACGAGTCGCGCATATGTCGGGTGCAGCGGAAGACATACACAAGGTCCTACGTGACATAGAAGAAACAGATGTCCTGCCCAGCGACGGGCCTTCGGATGTGTTATACCATGCCCTTGCACGCCTCCTATGAGGTATCTGTTCTCATCGTTCCTACCCGCGTTATTCGCAGCCCCAACCACGCCACGGTGCACTCGAGCTGAATTATGGTCCACACGTCACCTGCACCGATAAATATCCCTTAGCGGCGCCATGGCGCCAGTCCCCGGCTCTGTCCATTGCAGGCCCACGAAATTACCAGATCTTGGTAACGCCAGGTATTTCTTTTTTTGACTGAGCTTGACTTATGTATTCACATATATAATCCAATCTATAATTCCAGCCGGCTACCCGACACGACGAGCGGATGCGCCTCACTAATTAATCAGTGGCCAGTTTGCATAACCATTGCAGGTTCAATAGCCCGTTGCACCTTGGATCTGGCAAGCCGCAAAACTGGTGCACTCAGTGTGTGTAATGGCATAAATGTGATTTGTGGGTTGGGAATATTTTAACTAGACAACCGCTCGCACCTCCGAGATCCTCTAAAGAGTTGAGAGCAGAAATCAGCTGGTGTCTTGTGGGGCAAGGGCCTCTGTGTTAAGTAGTACTCTAATCAGCAGTCTTTCACCCTACACACCATCCTTACTTTTCCTGTTGTTGTTTAATTTGTGCATGCAGGTAGTCACCATTCGCGTACTTAGGACAAGTCACTTGAATGGCCCTAACCGATACCACATTTCCAACACAGGATTCCAGGAACCTGAGAGGAAAAAATATGCGAGTGTCAGGAAGAGAGGGGAAGAGAAGGAGGTTGCCTTTAGGACGCCTAACTACGGTGTGAACCCACCCCGGTTATTTGCCATCTAGGACTGAGCGATGACTTCAAACGCAATAAGGTGACGGTACGCCTCAATTTTATCTTTCCCTTCAAATCTTATCTGCTCGGGAGTTGACGGAGCACTTTAATTCTCACACGTCTGATGCAAGTATTTTGGCAGACGGGCGTCATGATCTCGAACCACAGACTGTCCTTCGGACAGAGCCGGGGATTACGTTAGCAAAGTGCGGCTTACTGCTACAGGTGGCTGTGCATCTATGAACCGCATTAGCGCCCGCGGCACTACCTCTAACTGGCAGGAACTCTTGATCATCTATGTGCATCCTGTCACCAAAACATGGCTCTTTCTAGTCACCAAGAGTCGGACTCTTATTTTGCCAGCCTTGATCATGACCAGCCTCCAGCAGTGTCACCGGATAACCGCCTTGGGCCTTCCTTTTGCAGTCTTCTGGAGCGGCGGCGGTGGGTTGCTGTGGCCTAAGTCACATTTTCAACGCCCGCCGCTTCCATTGATGTGCGCCCACAAAAGCATGGAGTCTAGCTGCTTGTTCTTGACTCATATTCCCGAATTAGTTATTTTGCAACGTTGTGGGCGCACACCGCGATTCGCTAAATACCTGCACTCGGCCGGTGCCAGGTCTTGATTCTTTCAAATTCTTTCGCCTCAGGCTCTCTCGTTTCGCGTTATGGATTGGCAAGATCCATACAGCTTTGTGCAAGGTGCATATACATTATTGTCCTGCGCTCATTTTATCGCTAACAATACAATTACTCACTAGTGACCTCCATCGTCTGCGCCTTTGTGGCCGGCATCACCACAGCTCTTCGACTTTTTGTAAGGCGAGCAACACTCTGGATGGACGACGTGCGCCATTCGGCTTTCCTCCCCTTCACCCCGCTGATATTTTTTCGGTAAGGCATTCGCCTTCCTATCAATGGCATCTCTCTTTGGCCAGCTTGGTGTGATATTAGCACCTAAAGGTGCATTCCTTCTGACTTCGCTTCGATATCCACTGAGACCACTCGAGCAGAATCATCGTTACCCAACGCCGTCCGCTCCTACCTGATAGTGTCATTGTTCTATGCCACAGTCTGGTGAGTTTATTTCCCTTCCTCTAACAGCCGAACGCTAACGCTTCCTATTTACCAATCTCCCTAGGTTTTCTCGACTCGCCATGGTATTTACTATCATCCGAATTGGTTCAGAACAGTTCCGGCACCGGCTTCTGGCATTCATCGCTATGCTCTTCTTCCTGTTCTTCTTCATCCTCCTCGTCCAGTTGTTCTGGATCTGTGGTCCTCAGCGGGAGGTCCCCGAAATTGCAGCGCTAGCCCCAGGGTCGATCAATGTGTTCTCCTGCGTGCCCATAAGACAGATGGGCATCCTCCAAATCTCGTGTGAGCACCTAACATTTTTCACACCGCCGAAGTACACGTTAACTCTCTCCCATGCCCAGTTGATGCTTTTGCCGACCTGTCCCTCCTCCTCTCCTCCTTCCGGCTCTTCGTCATCATCCAACACAGACCCTTGCGGTACCGCCTCATACTCCTTTTCTCCACCTGCCTCCTCACAACAGGCGTCTCCGCCGTGCACGTCTACCTCATCCTCACAGCAAAGAGCGTCCTAATTCTCATTGCCGCGCTCGTCGAGGGCAGCGTCTCGCTGATCGTCTGCAGTTTACCCATCGTTACTAATCTTTTTGTGCGCATCACGGAAGGTAATAGTTCGGCGTCTCAGCCTCAGCCATTGACCATAACTTTTGCGCCGGAGACGGTGTCCTTAAGCTCTCTCTGACTTCAGAACCGACGCCGGCTTGCGAGGCCCCTCTTTGCTGTCACTCGTTTGAAATTCGCGGGCATTCTTTGGCCTTTTTCAGGCACGCAAGCTCGCGCTAATTTTCGTGAGGTGAACAAGTTAAGCATGTAGGTAACTTTATCTACCAACCACATAGATTTTTTTGTTCCATTATGAATTCTTTTCGTTGATTGCCTTTGCACACCAGTTCCGACGCCCATGATCTGTATTCCATCCTTGTGTTGTAATTATACTGATTCATTCATTGTACTTACCTAGACCACAGCAATCCAATGCAATTCATTAAAATTTGGCTCGAACCATTGTGTCCACCCGCTCTGCGCAAGCCGGACAACTCTCGTTACTGCGTTCAAGGTTCAAGACAACCCGAATCCAGGAAGGAATCCATGCTATCTACGAGCATAAATTACACAAACCAGCCAATATCATAACTTACACGATAGCTCTCCTCCTCGGCGCAGGCTTGCTTCGTTTTCTCTTCTTCCCTTGCGCGAACGCGTTCGCGCTTTTGAGGTCTCGACCTAGAGAGTCTTCTTTCTTCACTTGATAGATGCGAACCTGAGTAGGGTGTTGATTAAAAGACGTTCTGAGAGGTCAGCAAAGGAAAGACTCACAATCCAGTTTTCGGAAGTGAAAGCCTCATCTAGAGGAGAAAAATACAGTTAATAGTGGGTCGAATTAGATTGCGGGAAGGAAACGCACCGAGGTAGTCAAGTGTCGGCCCGACTTTAGGGAGTTGCTGTTGGCGTACACGATCCTGGCCCTGTCCTCCACCGAAGAGCTCATTGAATCTAACAACAAAACCTCATTAGCTCTTCTCCATAAAGAACGCACTCCAAAAGCACGTACCGATAGTACGACATCTTGTACATCAAACTATCCTTCATCGTCTGCGACGCCCTATCATCGATCCTATACTCGCCATTCGGCGTGAAGTAGTTCGGCTCCTGGATCTCGTCTGGCCAGACGCCCTGGGCAATGCGGACCATCCACAGGAACTTGTTGATGTCGTCACCAGAGTACCCGATCAGGCCGCCAAAGATGACGAGCACGTAATCGACGTCGTGCTTGCGGAGGATGGGGTAGGCGACTTCTTCGGAGCTGGACATGGCCTTGCCGACGGTGGCAATGTGGGCTGCGCGTTGAGAAAGTCGTTAGTATAATGAGAGGAGCCGGTATGAGGCGGTTACTCACTGTTGTTCCACGTATTGTTATCCACGAGCGTCGGGCGGTCAGCCATACCCGCGATTTGGTATCCGTAATCCCACCAGCTCATGACCACCGCATCCTCGGGCGTGTTTTGCCTCAACCAATAATACGCCTCACGGAAATCGTCAATGATATGCTGCGAACCGTCGGGGTTTGACGATGCTAGCACGACGGAGGGCGACGAGTACGCGTTGGAGGTGACCCAGGTACAGTGTAAGACGAAGAACATAAGCATGGCGAGGGTGTTGAGAATGACGACGAGGCGTGCGTCGAGTGAAAAAATCCCCTTCTCCGCGGAGGCCTTGCCACTTGCTTGTGGAATCGCGGCCGAGACCAGCTCTTCGAGCGGGGTCTTCGGAGGAGACGCAGCAGCCGCAGCAGCCG